>VXBZ01000601.1:81474-141249 GCA_013399135.1 Heliornis fulica
CCCCCCCCCCCCCCCCCCAGGGATCTGTAAAATCACACCTTTCCCTGGCAGACCCTCTCCTCCCGAGCCACCCACTTCCTTCTCAACTTTAGCTGAAGCACCTCCACAAGCTGAGAAAGCCAGGTAACCTCTTGACAAACGGTGACATTAAATTCCTTCCATCCCTCCCAGACAGGGCAAGGAACAGGACTGATTTTAGTTTAGATAATGATTTGCTGGTTGCTTTTTTTCCCCACTCAGAAAGAAATCATTTCAACTTGCAGTGAATAAAGGAATCTAGACTTAATACAGGACATTCTCACTTTCCAGTTGAAAAAAAAAAAATCAGACAAGAAAAATAGATAAAGTGAATGCTGAAAAGCATTGCCTGGAGAGAGAAAGTAGTTGTGTCCCCCATTTTCCAGTACTAAGTGATGGGGCTACTCAGGAAAATTGTCTGAGGTTTGGACCCTTCTTTTGCCTTCAGGAGACTCACATCTTGGGGAAATGCCTTCACCATCTCAGTGCTTTCGCCAGGAGAGGAGAAGTGAAAGCTACTCTCAGTCCCTTTGCTGACCTGAGTCCTCTTTGTCTAAACAAACACTAAAGAGATCAGAGACTGTGACTCAAGTGCTCTCTCTCTTTGGTAAGTGTCCTCAAGGCAGGCTGGCAATCACTTTTACTCACCCTCAATTCGCCTGTCCCAGCCCTCCCAACTTGGTAAATATTAAAGTGTTCCTGAGGGAACAGGATGGCTCTCATAGGAGCCAACACGAACATTACTGACCAAAATACCCAAAAAAATGAAATTAAAATGGAAAGTTATGTAGCATCACATCACCCCAGAAAAGAAGAGGCTTGAACTTGTCTCTCCCATATCCTGTATGTTGATAGAAAAAACGAGGGACATATATTTCTCCTTTGTTTTTGTCAGTGCACATTAATATATTTTTGTTCTCCAAATAAGCTCAGCAAATGCTGTTGAAATCTGTGAACAGTTTTACCCAACAAACCAAACATTTTTTTTCAGCAAAACTGTCATTTTCCAGAGAGGAAAGAAAAATGACCCATCTCCGTTCTATTACAAGCAGTAAGCTATAGTTTCATCTGGGCTTGAATCCTAACATGAAATTCACCCAGCCTTGGCCCCAAAAAATAGCTGCAATTAGCCACGACCAGCATATATACTTGAGAGACCTCAATGCAATGGTCAGACACATCAGTTTGATTTCCTGCAGGAAGGGAAGAGGATCCAGAGCAGTGAACAGCACCTCCCTTGCGCACCCCCATGTATTATATTTCGCTCCTCCTTGTCACGCTCCGTATAATGTTGTTTCTGTGCTGTGGAGGGTGTCTGGCTCTCCCCTTGACTAATCACTGGGCACTGGAGGGTCCTTTCTGGAGCTTGAGAACTTGACCTCTGATGACACCCATTTGACAGGGATGCGGATACATGTGGCTCCCCTCACTTATTCCCACTCGCCCCAGGAGTTCTCCTCTGATGCCCTGTCAGGACAGGCTTTCAGACAAAAGATACTGGTGAAATCAACAACAGCCAAAGGAATGTGGCCTTCTGGCCTAACAGCCTTTGACTGATATTCTTTATTTCAACAAAACCTTAACTTGGTTAAAAGTGTAGCGTACAACCTGTTTTGGCATTTCCAGGCAGGACATGTCTGCAGAACTAGCAGGGTCACTGAGGCACTGTGTTTCAAAACAAATAATAGGTCTCGCTTTCAAAATCACAAGGTCGCTTTATCTGTACATATTTCTTCTGCAGTCTGCCAAGCTGCCGCTTTAAAAAATAATCATGTCAATATTCTTATTTACTATCCGCCTTACAATAATGCCCAGAGGCCCAGCAAACTGAGGGTTTCCCAGTGCCAGCTGCATAACAAGACACAGCCCCTGCCCTGCAGAGCTTCCCATCCCACCAGGCTGTTTGCAGATGGGGATTTGGAGCACAGAGCCCTGGGAAAGCTGAGACCACAAGAAGCAGAAAGCTCAGCACTGAGATGAAGGCTGAAGCCTGCTCTGAGCTGTGCCGTGTTCCTCGCACATTCCTCTCTGAAACAAGAGCCCCTTTTTCCAGGAGGTGACCTCCTTAATGCCTTCCATGGAGCTTTCTGCATGCGCCCTCCACTGTAGGAGCATCCTGCACACCGTGCCTGGTCTCTCACTGCACCCCCCACCTTCACCACTCCCCCACTCACCCCCCCAGAAACAGGATAAGCAACACCAGCCTCCAAGCAATTCCCTGACAGGCATCATAACCTTCACATAACGACCCTTATGCAGGGGAGACACAGGGCTCCTTCACACACGCTTCCTGCTCTCCACGGGAAATTTCATGGCCCCTTTACCCCCTAAGAAAAGTTGCAACTCTCTCACATGAAACTGGAAGCGTTTAGTAGCTCAAGCTACAGCTGGCATGTACTCTAGGCTGAATTTCCATCTCTTTAATGAAGAAGGCATAAAATTTCAAGAGAGATAGGGAGTCAGGAGAGATTTCATGTCCAGAGACCTCTGTCCTACAACAATATTTTACTGAAATGCTAACTATAATGCCGAGGATGCTCCACCCTTTGGAAATTATTTTCTTAGAGAAGATGAGAAATGTTTAATGCCCCAGTTTTCCGACAGCCATTTGGCCCCCACTTGCAAACAAAATTTCTCAAAATATTTTTCTTTCCTATCACACCCTCTTTCCCATTTCTTTGGGTGTCAGCAACTTCTCCCCCCTGTCACAGCAGCACTGCCTTCCCACCAGCATGCCTGGCCCCTGC
Source organism: Heliornis fulica (assembly GCA_013399135.1). NCBI lineage: Eukaryota > Metazoa > Chordata > Aves > Gruiformes > Heliornithidae > Heliornis > Heliornis fulica. The sequence goes on from VXBZ01000601.1 coordinate 84,240, forward strand.
TGCTTTTGCATTAGGAAGGAATCGCTTATCGTCCTTCGCGAAGCCTGCCAGGTACTTGCTCACAGCAAAAAGCCCCAACTATGCTTTAGGCATAGCAGCTACACCCCCACCCCTGCTTCTAGCTGGTTAATGAATAGAGCAGTATCAGGATATCCCAATATTTGAGGGACACACTTCCAAAGAAAACAGACAAGTGCAGGGAAATGTACTTGTGAACCAGGAAGATGGAACAGGTTTCTTTCCAAGTGAGTCTTTACTCCATCCTAACTCACAGAGAACCCTTCTGCACCCTGCAAAAGTAGGCTGCTGATGACCTCACATACTCAGAACTTCAGCTTTTCTTTCTGCAAACGCTGACACCTTCACCACATGGCCTCTCAAGCGAATGCTTCGTGCTTTGTGCATGTGAAAGATACCTCGCTGAAGCAAAGAAGGTAGCAGTCACCTCTGGAGACTGATTATGTGAAGGAGCATCAGAGTAAACATGTAAGAATTCTTGCTTGGAGACTTCTGCGTAGCGCGTACAGAAATCCTGTCTGCCTTTTTTTTCAAAGCGGAACACCATTAAATGCTGAAGTGATTAATTTAAACTCTGTGTCTGCTCAGCAGTATTTTAGAGGAGGGCTTTTTTGTCCAGCAGGTCTTTTTGCCCGTGTTGGTACCACTAACCATAATCTGGTTGTCTCCTAGCTTTTCTTTGGCTATTAGTCTTATCAAGTGTAAACATTACAACAGATGCCAGGAACTGTAACATTCATTAAGGCAAATTAACTAACTTGTTCGCACTGATGACCATCCTATCTGAGATCTAAGAGAGAACAAACTTTGCATGTAAGAAATATATTGAAGCTGCAGTCCAGAAACAGCACCGATCAAGGTGTGAGCAAGATCTTCATCCAGTGCGTGCTGATGCTGCTGGGGCTACAGCAATTTGTATCATTTGAAAATGATCTGGCCAAAAGTAGCTTTCATCTTTCAGCAATTCTAAACAGAAAAAAACCAACCCCACAAATTATTAGCTAAACTATTCCTCAAACATGCTACTATAAAATTATGCCTGTATTCACCTTGGACTAGCTGATCTATAACAGTATCAAGGCGTAATAATGGCTTTCTGCCCAATGTAGCTTCAGCCTAAATACCCTCATATCCTTCTACTCTTCCCTGGTAGGTAGGTAGGTAAGTAACTATTTATTCAAACATGCTGCCCCCCAGCTCTGGCACTGAAAAAGCAGAGGATAAGACTCCGTTGCCGTCATCCTGAGATGTGCACATCCAAAACCAATGCAGCCTCGGGTTATTTAGTATGTAGGATATAATGGACTTGTAAATAGTGGTCTTTTAAACAAAAGCCACATTTAATATAAGAGATCAGCAAATAATTTTACATTCCTCCTCTCATGGTGCTTAAGAATGAGTGAGATGCATTTACTCGCACCTATGTGCTTCCTCTGATACTGTCTTGGCTGTATTCAAAAAATTGTACCTGTAGTCATGAACAGGCCATATCTCACTGGAGGATCTACTCTGTTATCAGGGCTACATATTGCCCAGTGCCACTCTCCCTCCAGAGCTAAGCAGATGAGATATGACTGCTTCATCCTCAGCAGACTTTCATTATTAGAGTCCCATCTCTGATCGGATGGCATTTCACAAGCCGCCTCTTTCAGATTTCCTGTACTGCAAAAATATCATTGCTTCCTTGAGGCTGTAGGAGATGTAGGATTGTCCACTCCATTCGACTGAAAGCCTCTGGACACAAAACAGCTGCATGAAGAACCATTGCTTTTACAGAGATAGATGGTCAGAAGCTGCTAGAGGCTGAAGTCCAGAACCACTTTGTTACCAGTGATTTATGTCACATCCTTAATTTCTAAAAGCCAGCTGCTTCCAAAAACAGCTACAGACAAAGAGGCCAGACTCTAATCTTGGTTATGTCAGTTTATCTCTGCAGTTACTCCCAATTTACACCAGGTAAGCAGAGATCAGAATCTAGCTCCGTCTCGCTTTGCCTCGGCCATAAATAAGGCCATTAGGGTTTGTCCCGATGATGTAATGCTTTAATGCAATACTCCACATCTATTTGTGTCAGTGGAGTTGCTGTGGGGGCAGACAGAGCTAGGATTAGCTATTTCCCTTGTTTCTCACACAGGGCACATTAAAGTTTTATTCCCAGCCACCGTCCCCATGTTCTTCACTCTCTGCTCCAGACAGCTGCTTGACTCTTGTTCCAAATGTGGTGGTAGGGGCGAACAACAGCTACACATCCTGCCCACCGAGCCTGGAAAATCCCAGAATGAGACAGCGTGGACAATGATCACGCAATTTAGTATGATACGCTTTTAACTACAAAGCCCTAGGATTACAGGGCAGGAGGACTTTGTCTGTCTTGGCTAGGCAGCCTCCAGAGGGATGGCTTTTCTGACAGAAACATCTTAGAGGCAGTTGCTACAAATCTGGACTGTAACTAGCAACACAGGAATTTGGCCTAATTAAGGCCTCTGTATGACCAAAACATTAAACAATCATTTAACCATCTGCAGCTAAAGATATAAATACCTAAACACGTGAGGAAACAGGCTGCAGTAGAATGGAAAAACAGGTTGCAGTAGAAGAAAACTTGGTGGTTGCTACTAGGATGTGCTGAACAGCCTTCTACAAAAAGTCATCTGCCTTCATGCTGGGTAACATCTACATGATACCTACACCTAGAGATCTTTGGTTAAGATCCAGAATAAGAACACAACACACTGCTGCTTCCCATGACATGCTTGTAAAGCTCATAAGAGTGAATTTTTACCTTGACATCCTGTGGTGCTGTCAAACAGTGTGAATCTCATATTAAAAAATAGTAGTGTTCTGTCCCTCAACTGCAGAGAAATGCTTGAAAACATATACTAAGTGAAGAAGACTGCTTGGTGCAAAGAGCAAATAAGGAAATGAGGACTTCAAATTAGAGCAGAGCAGGGTTTGGGAGAGGTTCTCCAAAGCCAGAAGCAGTGCCCATGCAACCTCTATCAACCTCCCACATGCACCCAGAATGCTTCTAGTGCAACCTGCCCCATGAGAAGATGCTGCCAAGCACGTTGCAGCAGAGTAGTCCTTTTGCCACCCCATGCTAATATAGGGATATATCTGAAATTTGTGTGCAAGCACCGAGAGATCCAGGAGCCTTTTGCTAGCTGCAGCCCTCACTGGGTTTGTATCAACACTCACAGTTTTCAATGAATCGACAAAGAGAGGCTTTGCTGGAGAAGCCAGAGCAAAATGCTGCAAATACCATGGGCACAACTTTCTGCAGTGGTTACAGAGAGGGAACAAAACAACACTTCCTAGCCTGGCCCCTGCGGACAGACCATACAAGAGCAATAAAAGAGGCATCCTATTGGGATGATTCCATCCCAGTGTCCTGCCTGCAGGCCAGGGCCCTCTGTTCTTCTGCTGGGGCTGCTTCTCTGCCAGCTGCAGGGAGGATCCGTTTCCCTTTCAGGGTCCTCCACTCCCACTTCTCCAGCACTCTGCTCTCCAGCCTTCCTGCTGAGCCAGTTCCCAGGCCACTGCCTCTGTGCCGCTGCTCCGGCTCTCCTGCAGTTTCCCATTGACTGGGGTCCCTTCTGCCTGGAAGTAGCTGGGGACTGGCCAGTATGAGCAGCCACCTCATCCAAACCAAACATCTCCAAGGAAATGCATCTGAGACAATAAATCCTGGCCTCAGAAATAGGGTGAGTGCCCTACACCACGTGCCAGCAAATTTCTCTCTCTTACTTTCTGTCCCAACAGGTATTCAGTTACTTATGTGGAGAAACAGAGCAATTTGGAGCAGAAGACTGTGAGAGAGATTCAGCTCTGGACTGGAGGAATATCCCCACCGGATGTGTGAGAAGCAGTTTCACATCTTTGCAATAAATCTGGCCAAACGGCAACTCAAACCAAATCCCCACAGCCAGAATTAGGCACTTTCACCAGCCCCAAATTCAATGGCATGTCTCTGATTTTCCACCCACCATCGCCAGGTTGGACCTCCCACACAGGTACCAGATGAATCCTGGTGACTTCTGCAGACTGCCAGCCTCTTCCCTAGTACTCAACCATCATTAAAGCAAGAAACATGCCTTGCATCCGAGTAAAGACTTCATTATAAAACATAGCCCAGACATGTAAATAATAACCTGGTACCTCTAAATACCTTTAAAAAAGAAAAGGGAATCTATATCTGGCTTCATAAGAGAAGGAGCACATGGCTCATACCGAATACTTTCCATCAATATATATACCAACACAGCAGGTACATTCCCTGTGCTTCGAAAGAGGCACTGCACAATATTAGGAAGTTATTTTTGTGGCATGTCCTTGTCAGTTTTTCTCAGCCATGTGCCGGCTCATGAGGGAGAGCATGAGTGTCCAGCTTTATGAATGAATGATGTCAGCGGTTCCTTGATTCACAGGCAGTCTGATGAAGCTGATGTCATTTGTTAAATGCAAAAATGCATACCAACATTAAATGCCAGTCCTTTCTTGTCATCTCCCAGCAATTAGAGCTTGCCTTCATATGAACGTGAGCTGGTTTGTAACACCAGGTTAAGTGGAATGTTAAAGATATAACATTTTTAGCAGTTTGAGCATTTTGGTGAAACTCAGGACGACTTCTTGAGCCTGCAGCATGATTTAGAGGTAGACACTCCTTTCAAAACAATGTATCAGAAAGGACACCATCACAATTCTACAACATTATCAGATTTCAGCAGTCAGAACGACATCACTCACGCAGTTATACAGAAGAGCTTCATACAACACATAAGATGGGATTGTGTGGCACTGGTGAATCAACGTGGAAGCTTTGGTGCTAGCAGTATTCTTCCAGCATGTGAAGTAATACCTTTCTCCACATGGACACCTGCAGGGGGACAGTTTACAGACGAAGGTGCTACTCAGCATGAGCTCAAGAGCACAACAAGGTCCCAGGTAACATTAGAACTCAGTGTTAAGAAAGTGAAAAATTTTTGTCCTATGATATCACATCACAGACGTTTGCAATGCACAGTTCAATTTTCTTTCTATTTTCACTCTTACATTGATAGCTCATTCTAACGTACATGCTCCTTTGAAACCTTTAAATTTTGCAATGTAAAGGCAAATTGGTTATATGCATTTTGAATATTTTTGTCAAATCTATCAATAAAACCTAATCCTGAACAAACAACCATTTCTGACCCTGAGGTAAAAGAAAACATCATCTTAATTTCTAGTAGATAGAGAAGTATTTTCTGTAGTAATTGATATCTAACAAAAATTAAAATATCAATAAAATGTTTAACCTGATTTTCTTCATGCATTGTGTGTTTCTTGCATTCTGTTCAAATACATTATCACTAAGAACATACATCTACATGTCATCCAGAAAAGTTTCATTTGCAGGCCAGTACTCTCATTCTTTCTGCTCTTCCGTAATATAAGCATAAACTTTCTGCCACATCGTGTGACAGGATGGCGACTGAAACAACAACAACAAAAATACTTTTCAAACTCCTAACAATACTTTCCAAGACCATTAGGAGATGATAAAACCTACCTGTGATTTATAGCCATGATTCTCTTGTCACCCCCAAGGATGCTGGAGGTGTTCAGACAGCTGAACCTGGGAAGGCAGCAGCAGGGGCAACACACAGAGGAGAAAATGCGAAGGAAAATCACGTATGACTGTGACCCTGCAGGTCAGAGCAGTCACCCTCAAGCCACCCGCCTTCCTTGTACTGCTGCTAGAGTAGCCAGACAACCTCCTCCCTCCTACATTCTGTCATATTCACCATTTCATCGTCCATGCTCTAGGACATCCAAGAAAGCCCCCACAATGTCTTCCTGTTCTTCAGCTCCACAACACAGACACCCTCAGACAAGTCCATAATCTACAGGAATTACCCAAACATAACTGCTTTTAACAGTGCCTTTTGCATTCTCTCTACCACTGACCAAATATAGACGACATCACAGAGGACTGTTAGTCTGAGATCATTAGACATCATTCTTCATCCACCGGTCTTCCAAAGTGAAAATAAGTGCCTGATCAGCACATATATCCCCCTCTGAGAGAATCCTCAGTGTGCTAGAAGCATCTCAGGGAGTTCTGGATAGTTACACTGGCTGGTTGCTGACATGTTTCTATAGTGATTACCTCTCCCTCATTTTCTCCTCTCTGCCCAGTTGTGCAGTTCTGGCTACTGAACTCATCCTCAGTGAAAGACAGCTCTGAGGCCTGCAGAACTGCAGGGCTGCAGAACTGCAAAAACAAGAATAAAGAGGAAAACTGCTATGAGACCATATAACCATGGTTATAGGACAGTCTCATAGGAAAACTGAATTTGGGAAGGGACCTCAGGAGGTCATATAGAACAAACTCCTACCCAAAGAAGGGTCAGCTGCTTTGAGCATGAGATCAGACCATGTTGTTCAGAGCTTTATCTGATCGGGTCTTCACACCTCCATAGATGGAAATCGTATAGTCTTCTCTGGGCAACCTGTTTCAAATCTTCAATGACTTCATGATGAAAAAGCATTTCCCTATATCTAGTCAGAACCTCTCTTCTGTCAATTCATTGTCTCTTGTTCTCCTGACATATGCTCCTGAGAAGGCACTAGGCCCAATTTCTTGATAACCAGAGGCTGAACAAGCGTCATTCCCCCTGCATCTCTGCATAGGGTACATGCTCCAGCCTCCTCTTGGTGTCCCTGTGCTGAACTCTCTCCACTTTCTCAATGTCTTACTTCTTCTGGGTGGTAAAGTACTGAATGCTGCATGTTTGTTATGGTCAAAAAAGTGATGAATAGAGGGAGACAATAATTTCCCTCAACATGTGGGCTATTCTCCGGCTAATACTGCCCAGGAACCTGTCAGTGTATTTTCTTGCTTTTATCCGCCCAGATGATAGCATCCTAAATTGAACACAAGAGTATTGTAGCTGACAGTGTCAAAGCCTTGCTAAGCTGGAGGCAGATGAAGTACACTGCTCTTCTCCACAAACCTAGTCATTTTACAATAGAAGGTAGTCTGCTTGGTTGAGCCTAGTTCACGGTCAGCAAACAGTTTCTTTCCCTTCATCTGACCAGAAAGGTGTTACAAAAAGCTATTTCAAGAAAAGACAAGACAAAGCACGTGGTTTGTCCTATTCCTGTGCAAATAAGAGGATCAGAGGAGCAGTGTTAGGGGGCAGAGGTGATGCTACCTCACAACTTTTCACTTCTAATCTTGTCACTGATGAGTAGTGAGGCTCAGGCTCATCAGAGACCTATCCAACTTAACTCTGTATGTTGAATAAAAGCACTGAGAAAACTCCATGTGAGAAAAAAATCAAATTAATTACCAGGGTGCATTTTCTGGACATTTTACCTTGTTCCAGCACTCCTTGTATCAGGCACCGAAAAACCCTGCCTGGAGCGGTCCCTACTGTCATCTCTTTCACAAAGGCTATAACTTCCCACTACAAATAGATTTAGCTGAAATAACAAAACTTGTGTGCAACAAGTAGAGTATTATGAGCTGTGCCAGAACTACCATAGGAAATAACCCGCTGTGCACAGTTAAATGTGCACAGAAATGTACATGCAGTTGGTCTCTCACTGGTGATCAGTTTGCGTCTGCTCCTGCATTACCTCAAGAGCTGGAGAGCAGAAGAGGTCATATAGCAAATACAGCTGAAGTGGACTACTATCTGTGGATGAAGAATACATCCAAAATTATATATTTGAGAAGGGAAAAGTGAAAAGAGCTTTGAATTAATCCATATGTTTTAAAGAATTGTGCATTTTAATGTATAGATCAGTTGCATTCACAGTTTGACAGGCAACATTCAAATATTTATTCTGCTCACAAAACAAAAATCACTCAGTTTTCTGATAAGGCATCAAAAAATACCTAATTTATTTTGAAATCAGCCAAAATGCCAATAAGCATCTTGTAATTTTTCTCAGTGTTGCTACTTGATAATCAGACGAGCAACTTTTCAATAGCAAAAGGTGCTCGTTGCTCCTTGAGTTCAAAGGGAGTGCCCACCTGCCTCACATTGCTTTTGATTCTCCACCTCATGCCACTGCCCTCCAAACCAGCACTTCAGAGCTGAATGGCTCTCTTGGCAGATTGCTGGGAGCCTTCTCTTCTCCGCATCTCTAAGTGTGCAGCAGCCAACTGGCCTGCAAGTAGCAGCGGAAAATAGCTAAGTTAAAGAAAGCACCGAAAAGTTTGGATGCCTATCCGAATGTTAGCTGCTTCCATTAGTAATAATCCATTGTTCAGTGAGAGAGCTAGTGCTAATGACCCCTGTTCAGGAAAGCATTTAAACAGAGGCTTAACTCTGTCCCTATTCAGGCTGGCACTTATGTCTCAGTTTAAGTACTGGCTGAATAGACTTTTTTTTTTTTCCTGAATCAAGGCCAATTTCAGTTCATCATCCCTGAGGAACAGATGCATTCTTCCCCTGCTTTCTAACCAATGTGCAAAAACCCATGTAACTAATATTTAACATGGAAGTGGGAACAGTCTAGGATCAAAAGAAGGATCTCCTGTCTTCTATCCGCACAGATCTACCCACCCTGTGCCCCACGAGGCACAGTGGTATTCCCTTGGGGTTTCTCATGGATGGATGGTGGAGATCACTGCAGTCATCCATCATATAAAGCCAGAGGATGTGTCATATCAGGTTGAGATAATGAAGAGAACCTCTCCTAAATCCATATTTGCATTCCTAGGAAGTAACAGCACCTTTTTTTTTTTCAAAATTCTGTAAGATTCAAGGGAGAAAGAGCTTCAAAGTGCAAAATATTATTGGTCATTATTCAGTGAGTTGTGATTGATCACCCAATAATGATACAGCATTAAGAACAAGTCTTATCTGCTAAGGCTCAGCTTTGTGAATAAGGAATGGGAGGGAATGCAACAACTGCACTAAGTTTATGACCTCACATCGAGAAAGAAGTGTGTCAAAGGATACTCTAAAAGTTGTAACGGGCTGTTAACCACCAAAGTCCTACATTTGTCTTCCATAGACCCCCTTAAAAACTCCAAGAGTGCGTTTTTTTCAGTGCCATACACGCAGACAGCCACAACTACACCATCCACTGTCTTCCTCTGCTAGGTAATGCACAGGGCTCACTCCACAAAAGGTAGAAGGGTTACCTGAGCCCCTGACCAGGCTGTTTGAGGCAGCTGGGTGCTGAGCTTGGGAATAGGCATATTTCTGTTCAATCCAAGAAAGCAAAGGGACATTGAGACTACATATTTTATGGAGAAAGTGGTGATAGTAACACAATATACAACATAATTTGCAGAGTTAACAGCACTGGCAAATTAAAGGCTGTTTATATATAGCATGGGCAGGGGAGGAAGGAAACAGGAAGATTAAAAATTTTCTAGGTGGTAAACATGATGACTAGAATCCATAGAGCAGCTCTCTATCCCACTGGAAAAATAGCATCCTGGTGTCTTTAGCCCTAGTACAAATCAAAAGCATCCCTGACACTAAGATGCTAAAACAAAGTTAAAAGGAAGGGGGACTTTTTCCTTTCATTTAGTTGAGGTCTTCATTTAACATGGGAAGGAAGAAGAGTAATATGAGGATGGTGCCTCTAAGGTCACTGGGAGGGATGTGTTTCAGAATCTGCTGCAGAGAGACTGGAAAAGTGAAATCCACATCGACTACTAACATTGGACTATGACAATCTTTTCATTGCATTCAATGTATTTCACAAGGTTCAGCTATGTTAATATATGGGCAGCTTTTTCCCTCAGTGCCGGGTGCAGCTTGCAAAGCCTAACGAATTTCTGGTTGCATTTTCTCATATATGACCTAGTAGCCTTCCTTTCTCTTTCATATTATAAACATATTATTACAAATAGGCAATGAATAGATCTTTTTTTTCCTTTGCATTACTTAAAAAAAATGAATTGTTATCAGATTTAATGATATGATAAGCTTTAAAGTTCCCCTGGGAAGCTACCACAACTATACTGATTTACATAAGCATTTTCCTGCACATAATACAGCATGCAAGCTCTCTGATCTCATTATTCATTAGAAAATTAATGATATCTCTCAAATGTGAAAGCAGACCAGTGCTGCAGAGAGTGCTGGAAATTGGCTAGTTCTCGACGCGGTAGTCATTTTCAATTTACTGGCTTGAAAAAAAGATGCTTTTAAGCAAATAAAAGGGTGCTGACATCAAACAGATACTTGTCTTGCTGCCAGGGAACGAGATGCCTTTTAAGGCAGGAAGGTGGAACTTGAGTGATGTGAATAGGAAGAAAAGAAAACAAGCCAGTCAGAGTTAAGCAGCTCTGCCCCATTCATGAAAAATGTCTAGGCTCATTTCCTCATTGCCAGAGGTCTTTTTTGCTTAAATTCTAAAGCCCTTGCTCTGTTCTTGCCAATAATAAATAGCAGCCTGTTGTTAGAAAAAGTGCAAACTATGGAGGTTTTTTTTTTAAGTGCTTCTCTCCGAGCTACACAAATTGTGGCATCCCACAGATCAAGAGACAATGTTAATAAACCCCTCAGAACTTTGCTGATAACTATATCCCAAAACTGAGACTGTCCGAGATTGTTGCGGAATGGACCACGTCGGAGTCACTCGCAGGGAGCAAGCCCTGATCATCAAGGATGGCATGAATTGGCATAGGACCAACCAGATTAAGATCTGATTTTTTTATCCTGGCCCTATTTAGATTATAGGATAAGCAATTAGCAAAGGCTAAAATCCACTATGCAAGTCTAGTTTTGGATACAGCTAACAAACAGGACGATTGTTGCTGTCGCTGTAGTAACACAACTGTCAGGGCACTGGGAGGGGAAGGTCTCCCTGCACGCTGTCTCGAAGCAGAGCACCTTTGTGTCCACCTCTTACAGCAAAACAGATGAAACCTGTGCCTGATGCTCGGTGAAGCAGATACAATCCTTCTTTTTTGAGATTCGAGTGTTGCTTTTTAATGCAATTCGTAGCTCAGATAGCAGCAGAAATTGTGCTGGGGTGTGGTAGAAAAGGGATATTAGACATGCAGTGCAACATCCTGTTTTGGAACTAGTTTAATATGAGGCTCACAGGCTCAGCATTACAAAATTGTGCACTCAAGCTGTCACTTGCCAAATTTTTTGCACATTAGTTTTGGGTTTTTTTTTTTCTTTCCTGTGATCGGTAGCAACATAAAAGGAAACATCTGGTTCTACAGTGCCTGAATTAAGAGATGCCACAGGAAAAACACACCAAGGCGACATCAGGTTTGAAATAGCCAGGCAGTATGAGAATTTGTGCAATTTGCAAACCCTTCCAGCAGAGAACAAGAAATTACCACTGTGGTGGGAATTCCACCAGCGCAGAAAGAATGCTATCATCACATTGATGTTTTTACCACATCTTCAACCATTATGATGTCCAACAGATACAGGATGCAAAACAAAATAAAAATCATCCTAAACAAACTAAAAATCATCAAATAGCTGTCACCTGAGTATCGACTGTGGCTTAGAGGGTAAGACTTCCACATGGTTTTTTTGGACATGTCCTCCAAGGGAAGCAACAGTTCTATCAGAGAACATTGCTGTGGAGGTCTAATGAGTGCATATGTTTGGTGTTTGTATTAAAATCTCTGGTGGGTTTTTATTAATAATAAGAGCTATTTGGCTAAAATATCGCATTTGGAAAGAGAAAGAGAGATTTCCAGTCCGGAAGGAAAGGAAAATCTTACTTGTTCTTACATGATTTACCAGCTGCAAGACTCTTCTATGGAGCCCCTCAAGTCTGCACCAGAAACTATTTTACATGAAACAATTTTATCTTAGTCAGAGGAAGAATCTGTGCAGTCCCTAATCTTACAGCTGAGAACAATGTGGTCAACATGTACAAGTATCTGGAGAAGACTTATGGTCTGGAAAAACGAAGGAAGTGTCCCACTCAAAGCAGCAGCTGGGCCAAGCACACTCACTGACCTGTCTGAACTGTTGGACACTAGAAGATACTTTACAAGAAAGGTTGTGAACTTCTTATACTACCCATGGCACGAACCAGTCCCTGCCCCGAAGAGCTTACAGCTGCAGTACAGACCCAGACAGACGACGTGACTTCCCTCAGACAGCTGGAGTCAAAATTTGGAAACAGCATGGAGATCACTGGTTTAACCCATCAGCCCACTGTCCTGCACAGCCTTTGGATTACTGTGATTACTGCTGTTATATTATTATCTAGGAAGCCCCAAGGACAATGATGCCGTTGTGCTAGCCTCTGTAAGTCACATAACAAAAAGATGCTCCCTGCCTCAGAGTTTTCACACTAAGGCAGTAGATGCAGCAACTGGAAAGGCAAGGGATCATGGGAAAGTGATGAGATGAGAAGTATTTTTACAAATATTTTCCCTTAAGTTGCAGTTCAACAAATACTTCAGGCTGACAAACATCAACACTGAGAGTAGCAAATCTGACCTCCTGCACAACTCCTCTCTTCTGGCAGCACGGGTCTACCTGCAGCCAGGTGATATGGCCTGGGGAACTCAAAGAACTGAAAAAAAAATAGTATTCTTATTTAATGGGTTGTTCTTTCAGACAGATCTGCTTCCCATTCAGACTCAGCACAAGGGCATAGAAAGAGAGTAGCCAGCAGACTTAGATTGAGAGTGGGACTGTTTCTTCAGGCAGCAGCTCTAAATATCTGTGAACCAAACACTGCCTGGGCAACTATTGGTCCAACAGTGAGACTAGTTAACTGATGAGGAGGCTTTAAAGTGAACATTGTAGGTAAGGATGCTTCCAGTAATGTGTAGTATAATGAAGGCCTTTCTCTATAAATCTCAGTAAATACACCTGACAGAAGCAAACTCTATCTTGACATTTAGGGATTAGTTGTGCCTTCCATGACAGAAGAACTCAGTGCATGATAAGGAAGGGAAGGAAGACTAAGGGACAAAATTCCCTTTGAAAAGCTCAAAATTCCAGGCCAATATTCCATGTATAAAATCAATAGGATATGCTTTGTCTCTCAGGAAGGAGTCATAAGTTTTGAAAGAATATTATGGATATTGAACACAATTCGCTTTATAGGAGAACTATAAAGTATTATAATAGTCCTGAAAACATGAAGAGTAAGAAAACTATGCAACCTCCAAAGAATTTGCAAAGGAAGGTGCTCAAAAAGAACCTTAGGATGACAGAAGGTGTGAGGAGGATGATCCATTTTGCTTTTGAGCTGAGTGACCACAAGAGTTGGGAACAGCACTCTTAGGTGAACAGGTGAAGGTAGAGAACAGATTCACAAGTGAATTGAGCAGGGTATAGAAAAGGTGTAGCTAGCGTCAGAGAGATTCATTTGTATCCAGCACACCTTTGCCTTTAAGACAAGAGATGACCCCAAATGTCTGAGCTGTAGATTTCTGCATCTGAGGAAAGCCTCAATGAGGACTCACCCTGAAGACAGTGCTAAATGAAAATCGGTCACTCCAGTATGGGAAAAATGCTAGAAACAATGTGAACTGAGGGCAGGGATGCTCTGAAATGTTCATCTTGTTTTCTTCTAGGGGTTGCAAAATGCTCCAAAGCTCTAATCAAAACCCAGACTTTGGTTCTGGCTTTGCTCTTTTCCCTGTAGGTTTTCTTGGTGCTTGCTGTTCATACAGGAAGACTTGGTAAACCCAAAGTATTTGTAATTAATACCAACCTAATTTCCTAAGGGTTTGTCTAGTAAACATGGACAAACCCCTGAGTGACTATGACCCAAGCCAAGATGGAAAACTGAAGGCAGTGGGGTAGATTTCTCCCCAAACCACCACCACAACTTTGAGGGCTCCTGCCAGCTCTAGTGGGGACATTTTCTTGTGGAAATGTGTAAGTTTTTGTCTCTTTGGCAGTAAGCAAGCCATGGACAGACACTGTCATAGGACAAGTGTGGTCTCATACTTCTGGTTCGGCACCCGACTTTGGAATCTGGATGGTAATGCAATGCTGTGGGCTACATTTTTAAGATGGGTGCCTAAATCCACACTTCTGCTTCTAAAAGCAGGTACTTAAGAATCTAAAAATAGGTCTGCATAATTATCCTTTGGAAAGCAGTTTTTAAACTATGCAGCTGACACTTGGGAATTCTAAGTGGCTGATCAAACTGAATAGAAAACTGTAGCTATAAAGTGAATGAGCAACCAGACTATATTGAAAAGACTAGCTTATTATGACAAGAAAGGCCAGTAGCACTTTTCCCATGACCACCGTTCAGCACCCTAATTTCTACAGTGCAAAGTCTAAAGAAGATGAGAATTTAGTCCAGTAGCCCACATCTGGATATTGCCCTGTTCTCTAGTTTGGTTTGTGTTTTTGTTAGACTTAAGTTTTATTTCAGTGGGATGTTCTCTTTAATTTGTAAAGCACATGAGGCAGCTTGTGTGTTCAGGAAGCTACTAACCACAAACCTCTGATTCCGGGGGAAGAGAGGGAAGGTCAACATTACGGGAAATTGACATTTAGGAAAAAAAAATGTGTAGATATTAGCTGAAGAAAGCAGAAGGTATTGCTAAATGAATCACACTGAAGAAAAGAAAACTCTAGATGTGGAAGTCTGTTTTCAGGAGCATCTCACAAAATTTCTCTCTCTCAGCAGTGATACCTGTGACTTGCCCCTGGCACCAGCAAGTGCCAAATGAGGAGCAGAATTTGAACTGTAGCACTAAAACCATAGAGTTAGTTTCAAAAATTATGGAAAATTAACATCAGGTTTAGTATTGCTGTTGTTGGTGTGACCACTGCTTTAAGAAGATTTTTGCCTTCAGTCTTGATCTGGATTCATCCCATATGCGTGATCTAGCACAAAGCTAGACAGCAACAACACACAATACTTGATGTGGTATAAACCCTGCTGACTTGTACCACAAAGGTGAGATGACACAATGCTTACCTTAGTGTCTCAAGGAGGTGGCATTTGTGATCTGATATTAAAGTGTCAAACTTCACCCAGAGACATATAGTTTCAGAGGAGCTGAATGGTGGTGGTATTTTCTCTTTCAGAACAAGGACATCTAAGAGAGATCTGAACATTAAAGCATTCTAGGTGACCATGTTTCCCCTCATTGATGCCAAAAGGTGCCTACACAGCTAGCTCAGATGGATATGCCTAGAGACAGGCAATACAACTGCCATTCCTCCTGTTTCCTTTAGCCAGCTATATGTCAGGTGTGTAGTGTCACCCGGACACTTAGCGGCAGCCAAGCTGAATCCTGACTTGGATTTCTGGAGAAATATGAAACTGTATAGGACTTATTCTACAAAGCATTTACACTTCTCTTTCCTCGTCTCCTGAAGGTTTTTCCATTACATGCTGTGACTCTGGTGGTACCAGGTAGCTTTGGATAGAGATAGTCCCGAGAGGCACAACACTCCTGATGCAATGGCCCTAGTCTGCTGCAGATCCCAGAACAGTAAAAGTGTGAACTAGAGGTGAAGCTTGTCTTATGGCACAGACAAGACAAAGAAAATATATAGTCTTCTCCACTGATCTGTGAAGAAGGTTAGCAGTAAAGGATGCCTCACAGTTTTTTTTCTCTCTGCAACCCAAGAACCATCCTTTTTTTTTTTTGTTTGTTTGTTTATTCCAGTAGGTATGCCAATGTTCATTCATATAATACTAAATTAACATTTAGATATGTATTCTATTATATCCACAAAACACTTTTTACATTCCACTATGAAAATATGTGCTGCATAGGAAGATGAAGTTCACCACAACTGATAAGATAAAGTGACCATTAAAATATGTATGTGCACAAGCACACAGCAATGGGAGGATACTGAGCACAATGCAAGGTGGTGGACCTCCTCTGACGATATTTTTATCTTTCTCATAGGCAGAAGGCAGAGAGAGTTGGTCCAGCAATGAGTCACCTCCTATTCAGCTTGCTCAGGAAGTGCTGACCTCACTGGCAACAACTGTAATATCAGCTTTTTGGAGAAGATCGTATTTTAGAGAGAGAACATTGTGAAGCTAAAGACAAGTTCACATCTTTAAGCTAAAGACAAGTGCTGAACCCCTACAACTTTTCTTACTCACCCTTGAAAGTTTTTTCCCAGCTTCTCATTGCTGCAGCAGGATTTGAATTGCTTGAGCGATAGGAAGTGGTTTGTCTTAAAACATTTCAGTATACATACTATGATCCAAAAGGCTTTACCTTCATTTGGACTGTCTTGAGACAAAGCAGGAAATTATTATAGGGACATCATAAGGAAAAGTACAGTCATCAGATATGCCAATGGGGACAGTAATACACTGGATGTGGTGGCCAGTATTAGTGCCCATAAACCAAATCCTTCTACCTGGAGATGGAAGCGCTGCTCCGCACAATGTGGGAAAAGGCGAAGAGACAGAGCAGCAGCATCTCTGCACCACTATCCTCAGTTCTAGTGACAGCACATTGCCAGCTAGGAAGAGAAAAAGCAGCTGCAGAATTGCTGTGCTGCACAAGCCAGTCAGTGTCCTGCTGAGATCACGGCACATCAGCATGTACAAATGGCTGCCCCAAGTTTTGCAGATCCCATTCTGCTGTTCGGACCACTTAAGTCGTGTGCTTGGCAATGGTGGGTGCTGCTGCAACAAAGCTTCTTCTCAGTTCCCCCAAGACTGTCTTCCCACAGACCTGCAAGGCATCTGTACAAAAGCCAGAAACAAAGGCCTAGCTTCCAAGCAGAGCTAGCAAAAAAATTTCCAAGAGAATATTTTTATCTCAGAGAGTGTCATTTCATCAAAATTTAGTCTTTCCGCTTGAGCTTGCTCATTTTGACAACGTTGCCATGACAAAACCCACATAAAATTAAAAAGTTTGTTTTAATAAGATAGTCTCTCTTCTGCATTGGAACAAATGCCTTTTTTTTTCTTTTAAAAGAAGTTTTATTTTTGTAAATTAAAGAAATCAAAACCAGAAGAAAATGCTTATGTTTGATCCCTCAAAGTTCAAATAACTCCAAATTACATTTTTTACATCAATGTGTTTCACAAGATTATATTATTGTTTGAGAGCAGGATGATCAATCAAATACCTGGTGCAAACAAGGATGAAGTTATGGAGTCATGTCATCAGTTCTTCTGATAGAATATAGAAAAGCAGAACCATACAGCTCTCCCTCTTTTTTCATCGCATTCTGCTCCTCACACACTGCTCCTCACACATTTTGAGAACTAACTCTACTGGAAGATGCTTAGAAAATGTGTTGGAAGGCCAGGAATCCTGGAAAACCCTCTGCATCAATAGTCAGTGCAAATCTATGTGAGCTCTCTATCTACGGGATTTAATGGCACCAGACATTCAAATATTCTCTTGGAAAAGGAATATTCCCATATTCCATTGGAGTGGAACTGAACTCTCTGAAAAGGGTCAATGTGACAGCTGTGAAAATCTCTTTTCTAACAAGCCTTTTGGGACCTCTTCATGAGGTCATCCCATACTTCAGAATTATACTTTGAAAACCCTTGTTGTTTGAAGGGGACTACTTGCCCCACCTGATCTCTTCTCCTCCTCCTTGAGAGTCAGGACACTCCACAGCTGCAAGTGTGTTAAGCAGCACCACACACCAGCAGACCTGTGTGCCCAAGCAGAGCGCTGATCATGAACAAGGAAGACATCAGTGAAGCACACCCGGGTGTTGGCCCTTTACCAAAAATTAATTCCACGCCTGAAGTGCACAATGACCAAACGCGCTGCCTTTCAAAAGGGCTTTCTACAAAGCGTCGTACCAGGCCATATGGAGATAATCAACCCAGCCTGCAAGGCTGCTGGGGTATCCAAAGCAGTCTACCTGCCATGGCGCTCAACCTTCATGTCAAAGACACTCAGTCCTCTGAGCAGAGCTGCTAAAGCTAAAGAGGAGGGTAAAGCTACCCGGTACGGACCCTTGGGTTTAATGCCAGCCCCAACATCTATGCAAACTTCTTTAAATGGGATACATCTGCTCAGCACCGCAGCCCATGACATAGCCTTTCTGAGACTCACATGTCAGTACGAAGAGTACTTGGGGCACCATCACCACCCATGAACTTGGGCACAAACAGCTGAGAAGCCAAAGCAGCACATCTTCTCACAGTGAATGTGGGTGACTGCACTGCATTTCTTTTAGACTTGTCAACAGTTATAGCTATAATTATGCCCCTTTTGGGAAAGCTATCACCAGCCCCGTGGCAAATGTGCAGCTCTATAATGTGAGAAGCACTCTTGTAAAACTGGTGTTTTGCGCTCAGTTTAGCAGAGACAAGTTTATTGGTATGAGCTGCAGCAGCAATAAAGCCTAGACACTTTTGGATAATGTCACTGGTGGCCATCATACAGTTAACACTGATTGGGTTCCTAAATACAAGGGAAGGGAAGGAAATTCTTGTAACAGGATGTAATTAGTGGGGGTTATACCACAGTTTAACTTGTCAGTTAGTTCTCCAGTGAAACTGGTTCCTTGGGGCACACCAGAGAGGAGCAGAAGAAAAGAAGCTTCCCAAACCTTTATTCCTGTGGTTTACTCCACAGAAGCCAGTGAAAATACCTACATTGGCAGCAGAGTTGTGAAACCAGTTTCTGCCTTTTGATTAAATTGTACAGAGAGGAATGTAAGTTACAGGAGGATAATCTTGATTCCAACCCCCCCAAGCCAGTCACTTCCCCACCCCCNAAGCAGTGGGAACTGGGAACAAAGGCAATGAGGAAAGCGATGGTACCATTCGTTGTTTCCCTCTCTGAATGAAAGTCATCGTGAAGCCTAGCGGATAGCTCAGAGCAGGATGCCGAACAGCACATCGCTTCACAACAGGAACACCAAGCCTGAGAGCGTTTGCCTCTGCTGCAATTCAATCAGGGTGCCTTGCAGCTCGAATTGCTACTATTTTGTGGGTCACTACCTCCACCAATATTCTGTGTGCCCTCTCTTGTTTTCTTTTCATTTGCTATGCAGGCTCGCAGACCTTCCTGCTAGGTTTCACTTGGGAGGCCCAGAACCCCTGTTCTGCAAATCCTAACAGGACCTTGATGGATGTTAATGTCTCTGCCTTTCTTATCATTTTACCAGTGAAACCTTTGATCTGTCAGCAGTCTTTAAATCAGTGTGGTCATCTCATAAAATGGAGAATATGACAAAAATATCTGTTGTGCTAACGTGGAGCACTGTCCCCCACCAAGACTCATAAAAAATGCAGCATTAGGGAGTTTACTTTAACCTCCAGAAGCCAGATGTGCCATGAGGGTAGAACAGAGAGCAAACACTTTTTAAAAAAATATTATTATTATATTTTATATATAAAAAGTAGTCTGGCAAAGGAACTTGTAAAGCAACAAGTACTGTACATTATGATTCAGAGCAGCAAGGGACAGCTGGAGGGACTTGATTGGCTCCAGCCCAATGAAACAGAGGCTTCTTGTGACCAGCTGCTGTGCTGCAGCATGAATGACAAGGGTAATAATTGATTACTAACTGGCAGCTCAAAAGGAAGAAAGAATTAACAAGAGTGATGAGGTGCTTTACAGCTTGGTAACTGTAAAACCAGTAGAACAATTAGGAGAAAAAGAAAGGGTTTTCACTTCTTACCTTAGAGTTACAAGGACAGTGCTAGTTATTGTAAATCGCATGACAAGCAAGCCAGAGGGGCAGGTCAATGAGTAATATGGGGGCTTTGCACGTCCACAGGTCCCGCAGAATCATTCAGCAGATTTACCGGGGAGCAGCTAAAAACTCAATCAAAAGCATCCAACCATGCCAATTACATTGGTAGTCAAGGCAAGGTCTCTGAGCCGTCAGCCATAATATCATAGTGGATCTGAAACCTCCAGCGAACGGTGCATTGTGACAAACCGATTCTTTGCCTTTCAGTGAGCGCTCGGTGGCACATACAATCTTTCTGCCCTGAGAATAAATGCA
The DNA here is from genome assembly GCA_013399135.1 of Heliornis fulica. NCBI lineage: Eukaryota > Metazoa > Chordata > Aves > Gruiformes > Heliornithidae > Heliornis > Heliornis fulica. The sequence continues at coordinate 104,138 of VXBZ01000601.1, forward strand.
TGCCTTTTTTAATTTTCCTTCTTTTTTCTTTTCCTTTCTTTTCTTCTTCTTTTTTTTTTCCTTTCCCCTTCTTGTAAATGGCTTTTGTGTTCACCAGTAAATGCACTGGATGCATTGTTGCTACACCTTTCTTCAAGGCGCTTGTGCTGACCTCATGCTCTGGGCCATGTAAAGCCTTCTGGCCACTGAGAGCCAGGCTCTGCCCCTTTTTCATGCAGAGTAGCACCTCACTTCGGGCCAGATCACGGCCAGCATGCCAATGCAAGAAGTAAGGGGCCATAACGTGTTCTGTGTCTTGCTTCTCACACACGGGAATAATAGCCTCTGCGGACTATGCCCTTTCCTAAGCCCAAATGGGAAGAAGGGAAAACTTGATGGATCCTTCATTTCCTTTCCCAAGGCATCTGGCAGCAGGAAGCATGTGCTGTGCCAGCTACAGACCCGTCACAGTTTGCTCCCTTCCCAGAGCGGGGAGGAGACAGGTCTGTCCCAGTGGTAGCTCAGCAGTGGGTGGCTCCTTTCCTGGGGCTGAAACACCATGATCTGATCTAGCTCTCTGTGAAAAGAGCTGATAAAATCAATGGGACTAATCAAGGGCAAAGGTATCATTCCTAGCATGAGCAAAGCTGGCATCCTCTGGTCTGACATACGGAAAATGCTCTTCTAGCTGGTTGAAGCCTCTTCAATCCAGTTCACTCTCACACCACCTCCCACTCCAGAATCTGCCATCCTTATGCTTATGAAGTGGCTCCTTACCACTGGCAAGTTCTGACACCTCCCAACTCAAAGTTAACAAGATTTGTCTCTCTCATCTTTAGCCATGTAAAAGTTAAGCAACCCATCCAAACTGGGGCTTTAGCCATCTTCCACAGATACTATAAAGAATTCTCTCCTCCCAAAGGTGAATTCTCACTGCCTACATCAAATAACTACTCAAGAATTGTCCACCATCCACCTCTCACACTGATATATAAACTTGCCTGAACAACTAGTTAAGAGCTGACTGCAATTTTTTGAGGATAAAGATAGGGGAGAAACATATTTGCACCTTATTCAGGGTCTTACTCGGACATTTGGGATCAGTGGAGTCAATGAGTAATGCACTAAGGAGATCAGGATCGGTCCCTGCTGCAATGAGAGGTGCAACCCCTTGGGCTGCACAGCAGGGAGGACATCAGGCTCACATTGTTGACATGGCATTACACCAACAAGAAAAGCTGCCGTGACAGAGGGGACTTGAGCTGCTCCAGGATAGGGGTAATTGGGGCTGCCCTTGCTCCCACTGAGTGGAACATTAATGGAACAAATTTCAGATCAGGGATATTGCCGTGGAATTCAAGATGAACAAATGCAAATGGCACAAGAGGCATGTCTTCATCAGTTCACCCTTGAAGACTCCCCTAACGACTATTGAGGGAACTTTATTAGAAAACCTACCAAAAATTCAAGGCCCTGGGGGTGGTTGGCAGGTCTGGGTTTTTTTGTTATTATATACATACTGCAAAAATGTGCTTGACTAATCTAAACCTTGTGTTGCTTTCTTATACTGCTAGAGCAATTATAGCTGAGAAAAAAATCCAACACATTGCCCAATATGGAAATACTTTTTTTCATGTTTGACATTTTTACATTTTTACTGACAAGGCAAAGCCTATGATTTAATCGGTCTCCATTTCCCATAACTGCTGAGAAGTGACTGGCCCCTCCTCCACATTTCTCAAAGGGCTGATGATTAGAAAGAAGGCCATGGAAAACTCAAAGGAGTTAACTCCATCTATCATGTAGCACTGTAGTTGAATTAGAAAAAAAGAAAAGAAATACTTTCTCCCAAGGGTCTCTGGGTGCGCGCCGCAGTGCATGTAGTGATTGTGTATCTCTGGGCAGAAATGGGATCATTTTGAAGCAACAAGGTAATTTTACCACTCATTCAGGAAAGTGAGAAGCTATTCTACTTTTCTTTTACTGAAGCACATTCTTTCCATGTCCTTTTTTCCACATTTATTGCTCCTTTTTCCTAGCAATGCCACAGCCTGCTGGGAAGAAAGAGAGAAAGAGCAAAAGAGAGGAAAAGAAAACAAAGTAAGAGAGAAAAAATAAAGGGGAAAGAAAGGGAAGGGAACTAAGAAAAAGGCCAGGAGGCTGCAGATATGCTCTTGTCAAAGGTGGTGAATGATGAACCCTGATCTGTGTGTCAAGAAAACTACCTTCAGTAGGGACCAGAGACAAAAAGTACTAGCATCCTGGCCCAGGAAAAGACAAATGGCAGCTGTTTTCTCAAGAGAAAGTGTAGAGATGCAGCTGCAAGCAAGAAAGAGCAAATAATCAGGTTGTCACAGAGACAATAGAAACTGGACGCTAAGCGCAAATTATGTCATCAGTGTTGATCAAGGCTTTTGGAGCTTGGAAAGAATTAAGAGCTATCCCAGAGAAGACACTGATCTTCTAAAATTTGAGTTAACTTTCTTTTCAGCCCTCCTCCATGTATACTAGCACTGTTCCGTCATGCTGCTATGCTGACTCACAGGACAGAAAGGTGCCACAGGTGACCAAGAGAGATCTGTGGAAACATGACATGAAAGTGCTGTGAGCATCTGGTGGGAGGGGGCTACTTGGTCTGCAGGCAGAAATGTCAGTACATGTAAGTGCTATTAGCAGATAAGACCTTGCTTCCAGTGGCTTATGCCTTTGCCAGTTTACTAAGTTCAAGTATTACCTGTACAAGACCTTTGGCCATAGCTGAGAGGAATATCCTGGGGTTTAACCATTGGTTTATTTTTCCTAGCTGTCAGCAAATATAATTTAGCTGGTTGTGAGAACAGAGAGGCAGAAATCCAGGCTGCCTTGACCATGTCTGAAAAAGAAGTTTCTATGTGTTGGGTTTCGAACTGATATTTTCAAAGATCCCATGCTTACGAAGCTCAAATTCCTCCCAGACCTCACTGGGACCTGTCTGTGCATGCACTGACACAAACGGAGGAGAAGGTTGTCCTCAGGTCTCACTGGTAAAGCAGGAATGAACCCCAACTTCCCAGTGGCTGCCTCAGATGACCAGCCTGAGCCACGGCAAGTGGAACCGAAGGCTGTTTATTGGGGACAGCTGGGGTGGTCTAGCTGACAGTCTAGCAGAGGGAGGGACAAGAGATTAGTGATCAGGAGAACAAGAAGGAGAGCTGCATGACTGCACCAGACAAGAAAAAGACTAGAGCAAGAAGATGAAGTTGGATATGGGGACAGAGTGAGCAATCAGGAAAGGAGATGGGAGCTCATTGTCAAGGAGAAACTGGACTGGGCGATGTTGTGGGACAGTTGTGAGTAGGTAACAATTTGGGACATCAGGTCTTGAGAGTTGCCCTAAGAGTGGATAGGCAAGAAGAGAGGGGCTAGGAGAAAGGTCTGAGAAGGGGAACTAGAATTGTGACCAGTTTGCAGTGTGTCTCTCAGGGATGATTTACTATTATCCCATTTTAGAGATGAGGAAACTAGGAGATCAGGAAACTATCACAGGGATATTAAGTGACTTATCCAAAGATATTCAGGTAATTATGAAGGTAAATATCGATCCTTTGTTTTTCTACTCAGACACAGGCAGAGTGGGGCTTACCATGTGACCAGACTTCTTTTTGATACTGGACTGATTGCCTCTCATACATTCACTGTGACGTGTAGGAAACTTGAGTTTCTCACAACCCTCTGCTGCTGCTTACCAGCAAGCAGTATGGGCCACGAACTCCACCTCCCTGGGGTTCTCTTGCCTGTGGCTTTCAGGGCAATGTGTGGTGCACCAGTGAACTCACTAAAGCACTGTATTGTTGGAGACCCAATTGAGCTCCAGAGTGTCTCCTATCAGACACCTGCAATATTGATGATCCTGAACAAAAGAGCAAGAAAAGGAATTACCTACTGGCAAGCGTGGTACCTTGAACAACTTTATTTATACAAGTGGGTCTGGCTCATGTGGCTTGTTCAGATGGCTCCAGTGGGACTTAGTAAAAAGAACAGTACAGGAAAGGCTTTGTAAACTCTGGGAGAAACACTAGTTCCACTGAAAAGCAGCTTTAGAATCTTTCGATAGCTTTCCAGTAACTTGTACAGTTCATTGAGGGTTTCTAAATACATACTAACAAGAGGACAATAGCTTAGCAGCAACCAGACTAATAAGAATGTTATTAGCATTAGTATACTTATTATCATCTTCATAATCATCATCTTCATAGTCATCATCTTCATCATTTTAATCATCTTCATTATCGTCACATTATTATTCCACCAAATTAACTAATGTGGAAGGAAGGGTAATTAGTCTTCATAAATTACCAACTGCTGCTGAGAGCACAATACTGCCTCATGGAAACCTCCAGACATATTTCTCTGCTTTCATTATCACATGCTAAATGCAGATGATCCGTCGTGCACCCCCACAATTTCAAGCTTGTTTTGTGGCCTCTGCTACTCTACAAACACCAGAAACAAATTAAGTGTGCCTTTTGACAATAATATTCCAGGCCCCCATTCAGGAAGGAGGACAACATCAAGCACCATTAGGTGCTAGGAATTTGCTCACAGAGGTGTGGAATAAGGCAGGGAGGTGCCTTTGTGAGACTGCAGTCCGATTAAAATGACTCGTGATTCAAACTGAAAGTAAAAGGCACAGGTGCACTTGCTTGCAATTAAAGTGCAAATCAAGGAGGGTATTAGTATTATAAAGTAAAACCGAAAGTGCAGCAGATAAAACACCTACTCTGCTAATCCTCTGGTTAGACATTCTCATTTCTTCACTTAGAGATGTGCAGGGCTTCCCCTTTTCTGCTATCAAACGTTTAGAATAAAAATCAGTATTTCTAAACCAATTCCTTTACAGTAAAAGTCAGCAGCACAGAATGTGAGAACGTGGGAAAACTGTTATGAGAAGAGCGTTACAGTAAAGCACTGGGCAGAGACTTCTGAAATGGGTGCGGTCCCTAGGTCCTCTGCAGGTTTTCTGTGTGTCTGCCCAAACCATTCAGTGCTTCCATCCCCAGATATCAAGAGGGGGTGACATGGCAGCATTCCCATGCTCAGCTTGATGAGACTGCATCAAGCATAGACTTTGGAGGCTGGGTATGAGACTTCGCTTCTGCTTGCTCTCTGATCTTTGTGACCAAGTTCCCATTTGTCTCATGAGCCGGACACAGGGAACCCTCTGCCCCTTGGAAGGTTTCTGCACGTATGCAACACAGTTGTCCTCTGCCTGCACCTCCCTGGAGCATCAAACCTACTGCTTGTGTGCATGATGAATTCACAGCGAAATATCGTGACTTTCCAATGCAGTGAAGACTGAAGATTCCCCAGACTGGAACAAAGGCACATGAAGGAAGAAAGTTTGAGAACGTGGGCATGCATCAGAGTGAGGGGCAGTCTTTGTCGTTAGTCTTGTGTATTTTTATGTTAAACCATCAGATGAATCATCAGAGGGATACAGGAATGGTCTTGGGAATTGAGATCTGTAGACTGTTCTTTGGACTAAGGTAGATTGTGACAGCCTAGCAGCTAGGACATTAGGTCAAACTAAGGAGACATGACCTTTTAAAGACGATGCTGACTCTGATCCTTCTTTATAAAGTGCTTTGAAACGGGCTGTATATGATCCTTTCACACTCCTGCCTTTGTGAGCTCGCTCCTCTTCCATTAATTCTGCTGAGCTTCCCAGCATACATTTGTGCTTCTGTCTCACCCAGACAGATGTACTGTGATAAAATCTCCCCTTCTATACAGCAAGAGCAAAACAAAGGAACCAGAACACAGCATGTGCATTTAACAACATGTGAGCAAGTTATATATATATACATTCACATTAGATTTACAAGAAAAAAAGCACACTGACAAGTTTGTGTTGTTTGAAGCTATGAGTAAAGGAGGAATAAAAAGAAATACAATAAAGCTCTCTAGTTAAAGAAGAAATGAAAGATGCATGCTGGAAAGCACAGAGCATGGACAACGGGGTTTTTTTTGCTATTACTTGTCAAAAAGGTTGAGAGAGAGGTTTTTTGAGATTAGCTAATATGAGCAGCAGTGGATTTTCCTCTCCACTGAGAAAACCACAGCAGAATTTCACAAGGACAATACATGAGAAACAAGTTGTGATGTTCAGCACCATCTCACGGCACCTTAAATCCCTCTCTGAGGAATGCCTTGTGCCATACCATGCTTTACCATACTGAGATCTCACACGACTGGCAGGAACAGCCACACACCAACTCTGAGGGACTTCCCACCATATGACTGCCTGTAGGCTGGAAAGGTGCTGCTCCATACTCCCTCATAGCCCTGCAGACCTGTCCCAGCTCCAGCCCAGGAACTCGAGCTTACCTCTGCTCTATAACACCTGGCAACCACACGTCTTTCTCCATGAGTAATACAGGGACCACATTACTAACTTAATTCAAGGCACTCAAAGGAAGTCAGGTTCGTTAGGCCTTTCAGAAAGCAGCACCTAATAACAAACATGACGTCGCTTCGATTCCAAGAGCACCGTTACAAACATGTTGGACAGAGCAGGTGTCTCAGGCCAGAGAAATCCCAAGCACCAGGCTGTTGGTCAGAATGGGATCCCTCTCCATCCACTGCTTTGTGATCTCCAGGAGGAGATGGCTGTGGGTGCATAGGATGGATCTGCAGAACGGTTACATCAAGGCACTGTGCGTCCGGAAGTAAACCCAACAGGAAGGATATGATCTTGCAGGATACGTTTGTCATATTGCTTGAGGTTTTAAAGACTAAATTAGGTGAAAGGCAGCTCTTTCACTCAGATGTTCCTCCAAGACTGGGGACTTTATGCTGTCTCAGAAGAGTGGTGCAAGCACAGGAGGGTTTCAGTGCAGCTAGAGAAGTGCCACTGACGACAGATGCGATGAAAATGAGCACAGAGCAAAGCTCTTTTGGTTCATTATAATGTAAGGCTTAGAGCCTGGAAGAGGGGAGGCTGGAACCATCTCTCCAGAAAACTCCTGTGGAATTTAATAGAAAAAAAATATTACAGATTTTGAAAGCTTATTGGGAATATTCCTTCCCCTAAAAAGGTTTTGGGGTGTTTGCACTGTTTTCCTTGAAATCTGTTCTCACACATTTCTGTGGAGACCCTCCTGGCTTCATACCTATTACATTTCACTAGACTTTTCCTTGCAGACATGCAAACTGAAACCACTGAAAATATTTTCATGCACCCTCCACCCTCCAGAGCAAACCCACCACGTGCTCCCTGACTCCAGCGAGGTGTGACGTGGCAGATCCCTTGGAGGTGCCAGCCAGCTGCAGCAGGCAGAGAAGCAGCAGGACCTGGGGCAGAGGGAAATAAAAGCCAGCTCTTAGGTAAAAATCCTATGCTTGCTGTCTTTTTCCTTCTTTCTTTTGCAGCCAAGATGCACAGCGCTAAATCAGTAGACTCACAAATCTGCAGAAGTTTACAAGCCACTCTTAGCAAGAGACTGGTGAGAATCCTACATATAAGGTGCCCAAGCTACCAAACCCTGCCCTGGTGAAAGTGAGCACACCTCCTGTTGAGACCAGAGGGAGCTGCTCCTAATTACACTAATGTTGAATATGGCCCCGTGACTGTCTTCTTTTTGGTTTGGTTTTTTGGTTGGGTTTTTTTTTTTTTCTATTGTCAGACATGGTTTAAAAAAAAATAGACACTGGAAAAATGTGCGTTCTATCAAGTGTTGTGAAACTGTGTGGGTTGGAGAAGGTTCAGTTTTTAATAAAGGAAACATTCATTGCATCCCATTTCAAGGACTTCTGTTAGATAGAAAGGAGGAGGCAAGAAGGAAGCTGAAGCATCACTCCTGCTAGTTTTCCCTTTGCTATCAAACAATAACATTTTTAATGAAAAGGAAAAAAATTTAAAAAAAAAGAGGAGGGGAGTAGGAAATCCCTTCTTTTTTTTTTTTTTTTTTTCATTTTTACTGGCTATGCACATGTAACCGTGGAGGCTGGGGAGGTTTCTTTACCTTTGCCAGGATCAGAGCCTGGCATTGCTTGCTGTGCAGGAGTGCTGGGTGCTCCCCTGGCTCTGTGGGGATCCTGACTGTCCCCCCTTCATAGAAAAAGATGACAGACTAGCCTTTTTCCTGCTGCTCTCAGGGCAATTTTTTGAGGGTTCCTATGGAATGTAAGAGAGAGAGAAAAAAAAAAAAAAAGCAGTGTTATTTTAGAGGCAGATTTAAACCAACCTGAAAACTCAGCATATACTCCTTGAGCCATGTCCTGGCACACCTACAATCTTCAGTCCTGTTACATTTTCAGAGACATTTTCCTCCAGGACAGTATCGATCTCCAGAATTTTAGGTATAGTTTACGACTTCCCTCTGCTCTGCTTCCTCCTTATTGTTTTCATCTGCTAGTACATCCCTGCCCGATTTGTCATAATTTCATGTTGACATACTGTAGTAAGGCAATTGCAGCTGCTCTCTCTGAAGAATGCAAACAGGGATCTGTCATCTCCTCTCCCTTCCTCTCTTTCCCCCTCCCGGCGAGGATGGATTTCACCGGGAATGAAGGAACCATTGCCACCGAGCAGTGGCTGCGGTCTGACCATGCAGATGATCCGTCCCTTGTCAGTCAGAGCTTTGTTTGGCAACTGCAGTTTATGCTGGGGCTAAACGCTCGACCCGTCCAAGTGTGTGTGTGTGTGTGTTTATGTAGTCAACTCTGGGATGCAAACGGCATTCCTCTTATCATACAGAGAGAGGATATGAGCTCATTCATAAAGAATTCCAGCTCTGGGGTGCCCCACTCACTTAATCCAAGCATCCCCTGCATGCCCCTTCTTCTGAGAGGGTGGAAGGAAAGCAAAGCACAGTGCTATTGGCTTTTAATAAGTGGGATAATATATTTCAGAGAGGAGCTCAGACAGGGGAGGAAATGAACTTGGCTAGACAGTCACTTATAAAAAAAAGAAGGGGGGGGATTTGCAAAACTCATTCCATTATTTCATGTAAATATACTTGGCTGGGTTAAGACAGGCTGATATAATAGTAAGATGCTGAGTAGGACTAAAGGCCATCTCTCCCCTTTAGACAGATTTAGCAATGCAGCACCATTTAATAGTCTGCTTGATAAAGAAACAAACAGATTACTGGCTTGGGAATTGCTGACTGTCAAAATAAGAAAAGCTCTATATGTTGAAGTAAGCCTCTGATCCTGGAAAAAGGGCCCTGGGACTGGTACAGCACCCAGACTTTCTTGCAGGGGCTCCACCTGGGCTGAAGGATCAGCTTGTGTGGCATGCTTTGCAGGTCTGGGCTTAAAATGGGAGCGATGAGCAACTCATGTTGTAGGCATATGACTCAGAGTACACACAAACAGAGTGTAATTGGGACACAGCGGTGTATCAGAGAAGCTTTCTGCACAAGGCTTCAGTTGAACACAGAACTCCCAAGTGGTGAAGTAATTAGTAAATGAGATTTAGGTGGGAGAAGAGCAAGGAAGAACTCAGAGAGGATTTGTTGCCACTGAATGTGGTGCTGCTGTTTGGGGTTCGTTATAAAGCTGGGAATGGCTCAGAAAGGAGCTGCAGCAGTCCTGAAAACCTGCTATAGGACCAGAGCTGGCTCTCAGCATCGGCTACGCAGGAAGCTACCACGTAAGAGAGCACACAACCACAAGCAGCACCAGGTCTGCTCTGCTTCTGGCAGGCTGGCTCTGCCACTGCCACTGAAGAAGGAGGGAGGGCATGTGGCACCTGCCCTTCTGCCCCAGCTTCAATCCCTTTCCCTCTTGGGAAGACCTCAGATAGCAATGTGACATCTAAGAAGAGATATATTTAAGCTGGGGGTAAAATCTCCATTCCAAGGACAGTTATCCACTAGAACAACTCACCAAGGCACGAGGAGAGTGCAAAGTCATGAGACTTCTTTGGATCACAGTGACTGACCTTCCTTCAGGGCGTAGTCAAGTTCAGCCCACCAGATATTGAGATTTGACACAGGAACTGCTGGGCAAAGTGTCTTCTTCAGTGTGATCAAGGAGCTCAGACAAGATAATATCAAGTTTTTGTGAGCTATAGTGCCAGAGGGGCTCAGAGCAGCTGCAGTGGGCTTGGAACATAACCTCAAAGTCCCTGGGAGCCCAAAGAAACAAACTGCAGAGTGTGGTGTATCAGAAAGGAGGTGTAATCTGCAGTTGAGGGGTGGACCAGTACACTCAGACCTGAAGGGGGATGACAGTGTCTCAGAGGGGATGCTATCACCACTCAGTTCTCCTGTGCTGACACAGGAATGGAGCAGATCCCTGGGTGAACATACACCCAGGACCATGTACCCCCTGCATCTATGCTTGCAAGCCCACTCTCCAGCAGGGTTAGAAACAGCTCTCTTGACAAACTCTGCCCCACTCCACCACCAGCCCCACCACCATCCACTAACCCAGTCCTCGAGCTGAGCTACACCTCCCGCACTCCTAGAAAACGCACCATGCAGGAACACAGGCACGGGGTTACACCATCACCTTCAAAGGTTTGCTCAAGATCACACAAGAAGCCTGTGTGAAGGCAAAGCACAGAAATAGCCTTCTGAGTCTTCAGCTGGCATCTAACCCATGAGGCACATTTTTTCCATCGGGATATTCTTCATAAAGCCGTACATTCCCATCTTGCTCTTGCACAAATTAATGGGGAGTCTGTAATCATTATCAGCGGGAAAAGGATAATCCATGCACAGTGTTGGGCTGAAATGTTGGAAGTAGACAGCTACACATGACAGCGAGGGCAGTTTGGACAGTGCATGGGGTTTATTATGACTTCATGGTACTCTCGTGTTTAAATTTCCAGCTCCCGAAGATAAGTGGCAACATAAGCAACTCACTGGCATTTTTAAAGTGAATCTTCAGCACTTGTTGATGAGAAAGCTTAAAAATGTAACAGGAGATGAACAAAAACCGAAAAATGCGAACAGAACTTGAACTGCTTTCTAAACCTCGTTTTTTTAGCCACTCCCGTAAATACTTGCAGCCTGAACTTTTGGCACTGGAAATATTTTTTATGCTTATGCTTTAAAGTACAGGTTGCAGATTACAGTCATTCAAAATTAATGGGATTTTACTGTCACAAACACCTTTTTTAAGACTTGTAATTTTCTAAGTTGTTTGTCTTTTTCAAAAATTACTTTTGAAATATATTCTTTTAAATCTCATGATGTGACTAAGATGGCTCCATTTTTGACTAGCATTTTCTACCACACATCAGCTTTTATTATAAAAGAATTTGAAGGGAAAATAGAAATTGAAAATTGTTATTTCAAAATTTGTATTTTTTTTTTCAATTCAGCCAGTGATTCTGGATGCTATTCTCAGGACCTAATCCTGAATTACTCTAAAGGAGCCCCACTGTCAGAATAATCCAGCTTCAGCTGTGAACACTCAGAACAATCTAGTCCCTCTAAGGTATCACATTATAATGTGATACCTTAGAGGGACTAGATACCTAAGGACCAACTGGAAACAAGGCACAGAAGTTCACCTGTCAGTTTAAAAACTCTTTCCCTTAATGAATTGCTGTACTTGTTCTCTATAAAGGACAGAGCGTTGAATACATCCATGGCATATTGCTATTTTAACATACCTAGCTCCTCCAAATTCAAACCAGATCAGCCCCTCGCCGGACACCGCACATCTGGGTTTGCCAGCGTTGTAACTTTGACTCCCAGCCTGAAAATGCCTGTGGCAGGAGATACCTTTTCCTGAAAGTATCTCTGTCAATATTTGGGAAGTACTCAAGGGACAAGGATGGCGAATGTGACAGACAATCGCAGGAAGGTGGTAATCACTGTCTCCTCACAGCAGGGTTCAAAGTGGATGGTGATGTACAGGGTTGTATAGTGACCCTGATGATAAAAAAAAAAATATCCTGCATATCTGTGTCCTGAGCAAACACAATGGGAAGGAGCTGGTTGATCATTTGTTCGGTCACTTCCCAGCCCTCAGAGTGCTTGCACCTAGTCAAAATGGCATGGCTTTTCCCGTGACACATGTGGGGTATAGATAGCTGGGAAGAGGTACTTCCACCTTAGAAATAAATTAATAGACTAACTAACTAAGTAAGTAAATATATAACTAACTAGATAAATAAATTTCAAAACAAGGTTTTCTCATTTTCACTAAAACTTAACTTTGAGTTTTCTCAGTTTCATTCAAATTAAATAAAACCAACACCAAAAACTGACTCTAACAAACATCCTCTTCAGTTTGGGAGGAAAAGCCCATAAGTTTTCTAGAAACAGATTTTGCATTCAAACTTCTACAGAATTAATCAGCTGCTCTGTCAAATACATTCTAGCAGAAAAATTTCCACTCTTTCCCCAATTAGCACACACACTTGTACATGAAATTGCACACATATTTCTTTCCATTTCTACCCAGTTGCCTTGTAAAGGTCTAAAAGGCTCACATCAGCTCCTGTGAATGAGGAAAAAGAGCACTGCACCCATTTTACAGATGTGGAGCAAGATTAATCAGATTTACCCAAGGACACAAAAGAAGTCTGTGCAACAGCTGGGAAGAAAACCCCAAGTTCTAGTCATGTGCTTTAGCCACAGAATTATCCTTACTCTTGGAAAAGCAGAGGGGTGTTTTTGTGAAAACAATGAGTTGTAAAGACTGAGGAAAATAAACTCTCCCAGGCCTTTTCTTAAGCAGGGCTGGAGAAAGAATTTGCCATAGAGGGTTTGCTTGTAGGGATGTTTTAATGCGGATTTTGGTCCCATTTGTAGTCTGGTTTGCTTTAGTAAATAAATATGTACATGTGTTTAGGTGGGCTTGGATAAACCTCCACCAGTGAAAGACTCCTTCACAAAACCACTGGTGCAGAGAAGAGCCCAGCCTCCCCCAGCTCGCGTGCAACTCCATGCCCGTGCCACCCCACTGACATCATAACTGCTAAATCATTTCATCGTTGTTTGAAACAAGACTTCCATTATTTTTACTCTCCCTCTAAATGAAAAATAATCAGCCTGAACCTTCACAGGCATGATATCATCCCAGGGTAGAATGTCCTTTTAGGAAACCTGAGGCTGACCAAACATTTTCAAGAGATTTTGGGTGAGGGAAGTGCGGTGTGGGGCGGGGGGTAACACAGATGTATGCAAAATTCAGCTGGTTTTGTAACTTCCTAGCTTACTATTTGGGACAAACCTTTTAGGCAAGAACAATGAAAGTGACTAAGACAGGTTTTCTAATCCCCATGATGTCATGAGACGCATACACTGCAGTACCATCTGTAAGCTCTAACTGACCAAGCAACCCCAGAGCAGCCTGCACCGGGACTGGAGATGCAAGGTGGAAAGTGGCTGTGGAGGAGATAGAAAAGCCTGCAGTTACTTTGAAACCCTGAATAATTCACGTGGGAAGGGACCCCTGGGTCCCTAGTCCAACCCCTTGCAGGGTTAATTCCAGTCAAGTTTGCTGATTTCTAAGGATGGGTGTCCTTCATCTTCCCTGGGCTCCTGTGCTCCTCTGCTGCACTACTCACATCAGAATTTTGCTCATTGCAACACATATCTCGTGTCTCTAATCCTTTCTCTGTGCACTTCCGAAGAAAATTTGGTTCTGTCTTTTCTCTAACTCCCCATTAACCAGCAGAAAACTACATTTAGATCCATATGAGTCTTCAGGCTAAACAAATCCCATGCCCTTTGATACACCACATGCTTCAGCCCCTGACCATCCTAGAAGTCTTTTGCAGGGCTTGTCCCAGTTTGTTCAAGCTTCTCCTTGTTCTTCCTCAGCCTACCTCAAGCTATCCTGATATGACAATTCTGACTGCAATTGTTTCAGATCCAGTGAATGTACAGACAGGCAAGAGGAGGAGCATAATGGCTGATACCAGCTCAGTGCCCTGGACTTGAGGTAAACAGATGGGGATCTACAAGGACAGCTCTTCACAGAGGTTGCACTCTGTGTAATCTCAGAAAGGGTGTTCTGCTTCATGACTAGTGTGGCCTGTCCCTATTTCCTTTCCAGGTCTTTTCTTCTGAAGACACCTCTAGTCTCACCTCTACTGCAGAGATACACAATAGTGTTTTATCCGAAGTGTCTCTCCTAAGGGCTTTTCCAGGTGGTGGGCAGAGCTTTACAACTTGTTCCATTCCATCATGGTCCTGCAGACTGCAGGGAGGCTGCAGACAGACTTTCCTCTGCATCTGCACCTGAACAGAAGGAGCATTTAAGGGACAACTGGGGCAGCATAACTGAAGCAGGAGCTACACAGCTGTGAGAACTGGCCCTTCCATACCAGAGGACTAGGCTGTGGTTTTTTGAAGGCAAAGGTAAGTCTGACAACAGCCCAGTGATATCACAGTTATCTACAACATAGTACAAGAAACTGCCTTTCATCCAGCCTAGGGTGAGTCCTGGGGACTAGAGGTGGCTGAGTACTTGAGTTCCTCCTCCCAGCAGATTGATCAAGATGTTCACGGATGACAGTTGAGCCTTCCCGATTGAATTGCTCTCTGGGGTCATTCATACGGGGGATAGCTGAAATAATAGCTAACTCCAGGGGAGCTGCCTGGTCCTGGGTCTGGGAACACAAAGAATTTAATGTCTTTTTTTGCAGCCCTATTTTTCCTGTGTAATACAGGCTGTAGGCTCTGACTCTAGGTGAGGAGTAAGGCTTTAATATCTTCTAGGATTCTCTCCTTCTCTTATATAATTCCAGCAAATGGTATTAACATGACTTTTTGCACAAAAATTGGAACCTAAGTATGTCTGGCATGTGGTGGAGATAATCAGAGCAGTCCTGAAGCAGCGTATGACAACTTTTGTCTTTTGTGCATCTCGGTCTCACTCTCCGGCACTCTCACTCTCCAATCTTTCCTCCACAAGATGTCTGCGCAATCTCTGTGTGACTTCATAGTGCCATCTTTGGAAAAAAACCCAACCAAAACCAAACCAAACTTTTTCTATTTTCTTAAAAATAAGATAACCCCTCCCCCACCCAAAAAGCTACGGCAGCCAGAACCGCAGAACCAGTAAGAAGGTGTCCAAGCCCAGCGGCAGACTGAAGGCCTGGGACAAATTATGAGAAAAATCAAAACTTCCTACTACTGAAAATAGGGAATTCCCAGATCACCAGCAGAGCATCGACTACCTTCTTCTGCCCCCAGAATATCCAATGACACTGGACAATTTCATTCTGGTAGAAAGTCTATTTTGCTGTAACTTTCTGGCATACAGCAGTCGCAATGTTTTCCTCTTTTGGAGGCTTACCCAGTTGCAGATCCCTGCTAAGTAAAGAAAAGTGGCTTTCTGAGCAACAGCTCCCCTAAAAGCTCTGTAGTCTTTGCAAGCTCTTTAAAGACTATTAAACTATTATTTATTTATTTTTAATAAGCAGAAACCTTACTGACATGACTTAACCAGCACTTGTACAGAGCGAATCCATACATTAACTGCATGCCTTGGATATCAACGAGTAATGAGGTATCTCCAGCCCTACAACAAGATTTTGACACCAGACACCACTGTCATGTTTTTTCTCCCCCTCATATGTATGCGTGTGTGTGAGAAAACCCCACCTTCATATATGGTACGTCTTTCCAGCAACATTTTCACATGAGAAGGGGAGGCTGAGGTAATCTTATTATCACCAAAACATTGTAAAAACAGCAGAGCATTGGAGAACTTTAATCCTTCTCTAAATTATGGACTGAGAACATTACAATCATGCTGAGCACAAAGGCAGAGCTTTAACTTGACAGGCTTGTATAATTTACAGCCTCCATAGTAAAAGAGGTGTTTTTATTAAATGACCGCCTGAATTTCTACAGCCACTTCAGACTCCGATGATACCAGGGATGCTTGCATTCTGCTGCTGTCATTCAAATCCTTCCCTTTCACCACATGAATATGGCTGGGATTCCAGTCCAAAAATCCATATGTGGTTATTTATCTATTACTGCTCATCAGTTGAGAGCTGAGGCTATTTATGCCGGTACCTCATTTCACACACCTTAAATAGCTTTTGTTTCTCATTTTATAAAGCTGAGTGTTCTTTATCAAATAAGCATAAAACACTCACTAAACAGTAAGCCAAATGCATTTATTAACAGGAAAACGTCCCTTGCAAAGAAGGCCTGTGTTTTATGTTCACGTATTCAAATTTCTATTTAAATTAAAATAACATACAACAAATAAAGGACCAAAGCTTTCTTGCTGTCTGAATGCTCGTTTGCCATAGGCACCTAATGCTGTTTTCCCCTCCTGTGCTGTAGAGAAAAGAAGAGCATTTGTTCAGTGAAAGTGGTAAAAAAACTTTTATCGGCATCCACCAAAGAATACTTTTGCACTGATAAAACAAAACCAGGCAAATAGGGTGGGTGACTTCAATCTCAACATTACAGTGCATACTCTAGAAGGATGTTTACACTGATGGAATGAAAACAATTCACAACCAAGCTTTTAACCTAAAATAAGTAATATAAATATTTATCAGACTAGTGTTTTAAGGCCTATATTACGGAACTATTCCTGTATTATATTGGGAGTGACAGCTATTGTTAAAATTGAAATGCTTTCATAGTAGAAAATTAACTGAAATCCATTTAGCCAGCATGGAATTTTGCATTACTGAGTATACATTTACTGGGCTTGGGAACCTCTGGTCAGAAATTTCAGACAGATAGACCTTATCCTGAGAATGTATTTTGTCTATAGATCCCGCTAATATTTAGTAGACAATCGGTATCCCTCCCTCTTTTAAGGCAGGTCCTAGAGGATGAATTTTGGCTGTCATTCCACAGTCCATAAGCAGCTGCTGAGCTTCAAGCCTGTGAATGCTACCATTGGCTCCAGTGCAAGCAGACGCACACTTAAAGTTAACTAAGTGCTCTTTACTGGATGAGAGGCACAGCACTCACAGCCTTGCAGTATTAAGCCTTCATGCCTCAGTTGGTCATCCTTAGAACATCATTCCTCACTCTCAGAAAGAGGGTTTCTTGCTTTTCTTTATTGTATTCAACTGTCATCCCCTGCAGTCTTCAAAATTAATTTCAATAGCATCCAGGACATTAGTCTTTTTTCACTGACTACATATATATCTCTGTGTGTGTGTGTGTGTGTGTGTGTGTACATACACATACACACATACATACAGACCATACATATATATGCAGCCCATAAAAAACCCTATATATATATATATATAACAACAACACAGGTTGAATTTCACACAGTGTCTAATTTCAAAGACTTTCTATAAGAGTCTTAAGAGAAGAAAAAAAAAACACTCTCAAAAAAAATCCAAACTGCAATACAAATGTCAAAGGGCATTAAAACTAAGCTTACATGAAATTTCACACATGAAATTGGCCAACTAGATTAACCAATGAATTTATGCTTCATTTTCATGACACCATAATAGCTTTGGAGTCATTTCAAGGTACTGCTTTCATGTACTTGAACAGCGGGTGTTGCATTTGCCCGAGAAAGTCACACTCCTGATTGCTTTTCCAGGTGGCATCTCAAATGTGCCTAGTGTCTAAAGGTGTTCCAACTTTCAGCAGACATTTAGGACTCTTTCTATATTTGAATGGTCTAATGTTTAGCAAAGCTAACACTCTTGGTTCATTTACTGTGACTGTCCCACCTGAGTGTTTCATGGTGGATAATGAAGTACAAAGTCTTAAACGAGTCTTTCAACATGCGGTCACTTTTACTGAACATATTGTGCTACAGCCTCTTTGAGATCTTCTCTGTGCTGAGATTTTAGTAATATTCCCTCCCTAAAAAAATGTATAAAGGAAATAAAATTGCTCAAAGAAAGGTGTCACGGTGCAAGTCTCCAGAGTAGCACAAGACCAACAAGTTTATTTGGCACTGTGCTTGAATCAACAGGACAGCACAACTTCTGGGCCTGAACATCTCCACACCCAACTCTGCTCTGCAGTGTGTATGAGTTCCTCTGGGCCCAACCATACCTTTTAGAGTATTTTTTGCTATAGGACTTAGCACATTGTTGACATGTAAAAGGCAACGTTGAGGGGTTTTTTGTCTTTTCCCACTGTCCCTTTTTGTGGAAGTTTCCCAGCAAACAGCACTGTGTAAGCTTCTGGGGATCTGCTTCACTCAACTTCTTGCTTGTTTTCACTATTTTTCAGACATCCTTTTGTTTTTCTGACTTGCACGGACTGTCAGACATCTGTTCCATCACAGGTCTTGCAAATATTCCCATTGGAGATTCCTCATCTCGCCTCACACAGTTCTGCCTTCTCAAGAACATCCTGTGTCAAAGGATCTGCATATCAGTCATGAGGTACTGGATTAAAAACAGATTTATCCAGAAATGATTTATCTCCTAATTGTTAGAGTAGGAAATCCTGGAAAGGAAAAATGCTGTGAAGGGTTTCTCACTCCCCAGAAGAAAACTATGGAGAAGTTTGAAAACCAGTTTGTGAATTCTTCCAAACAGCGTTTTTGAGGAGAGGAGTAAGAGCCTCAGGAAAGCCTGAGCTCTGTCAGCCTTTCAGAATTCCAGTTAGGCATTCAAAGACACTTATGGACAGATACTCACTAGCCATATGATTTTGAGAAGGGAAGGGGACAACTCATTTTGTTGCCCCGTGATTCATTCATGCAAAATGAGAATCGTAACTTTCGTCTCTCGTATTTGGTCTTTTTAGTCCACTTAACCTGTATGTTACTCAGAATGAGGATTTTTCTTCCTGTTCAGGTAGAGTTAGGAAACTAGCAGGAAATACTAATGGTGAGAAAATGTTTTTGTTAAAAAAAAGGATAAAATTATTCTATTCTACAATTTTGTTTATATTGCTAATTCATAGCCTTCCCAAAGAAACAAGTATTTCTGTCCTAAATGCTTCAATCCATGAAAAATAACAAATACTGGAAAGGGAACTGCTTTTCCTTGGTTAAAAAACAAACAAACAAACAAACAAAAAAACCCCAAACAGTAAACACCAAAAAAACCCTGCAAACAACAAAAAAATACCCCACCATCCTACCCCCAAAAAAACCCCTAACAAGAAATGCCTTTTACAGGGAAAATATTTCCAGCTACAATATTTCATCAGGCTTCAATGTATTTTGGGCTAATAAAATGAAGTAACAGTGACAAACTTGCAAACCATCTGCTAATTTTTTTCTCATCTTCCCACTCAAATGTGCTGAACATGAGGCAGACACATAAAGACCCAATGACTGAACCAGAGGAAGGAGAGTGCAGTACTTAGCTCCCCTGATTAGCAGATAGATGAATTCTCCATGCCCTCAAAGAAAGAATAGGTGAGAAATACATTCATTCAATCTAGAAACAAGTAGAACATGAACACAGAAGATAGTATTTCCAAAAACTGGGTTCTCACTTCTTCCAGCCTCACCTCATCATTCTCAGTGTTGGAAGCATCACCTCATCAAGCTCAAATCAATTAACCATCACACATCTGACAGGCCTGAGAAGCATTAGAAAAGATAGCCCAGGAAGCTGGCTAATCTCCAACATGAGAGACTACCCAAAATTACCATAAATCAGAGCTCCACCTTAGCAAACCCATACTCTGCAGCAAAGGCAGTAGTTTTTTTTGCTCTCATCTAATGAAGCTTAGTATATCAAAAGTCAATACTCTATTGACTGCTGATTGCAAAGATCAAGGTCAGTGCAACATATTAATGAGGAATTTCTGAGTTTCTGATGAAGGAATACTCTTTCAGTCACCCCTTGGTAGTCATTCTGAAAATGTTGGAGGACAAGATGAAGCCCAAATGGCTAGTGACTCCCATTAGTGCAAGGCAGGATAACAAAGCTGTAAGAAACTACCTGTTTCCATTCACAGTTTCAGTCCTGAAGATATGTAATTTGGGGGACATAAGTAAGCCACAGCAAACTCCATTTTGCATCAGAGGTTTTTATTTTCTGGACTAGTCTTCTGGTTACAGTCAGAAGTGAACTCAGCAGCAGTATTTCATGGAAGCAAGGAATCACAGAAGGGACACACAAAGATCATAGAGGCAGGATGGAAAATGTTGAGTTTTTAATGACACCTACAGCATGCAAAGAGCCATGGAAACTGCTTGGATTATCCACCACACAAAGAGTGGCAGTGAGTGCACATTATCCGTCGGCACCCAGAAAGGGCAGTGGGCCACATCTCTCCTCTCAGCTGTGGTGCAGTTTCAGTGACACTCAACCTGGCTCCAAAAGCACTGTCTTGGATGCAGAGCACTGAGCAGGCTTGGATTTATTTTTATTTTTAATGCTTATTTGGTAGCAGTTTGTTGCCTTCAGGAGTCACAGAATCACAGAACCACAAGGTTGGAAAAGACCATTAAGATCATTGATCCAACCATACCCGTCCTCTCCTAAACCATATCCCTGAGCACCTCATCTACCCGTCCTTAAACACATCCAGGGGTGGTGACTCAACCACCTCTTAAGCTTTGAGAGAGGAACGCAAAGGACATGCACATGGCTGTAAGCAACAGAGCCAAAAATCAGGGGTCTGCTGTGCTCCTTTTTCACTGGGTTTTATATTACCTGCACTAGCTCAAAACGTTTTGATTTCTGTAAAAAAAGATAGTACATTTTCCTGCCTCAGGAAAGCCACTACCCCACCTCAGAGACAGGGAGAGTCCTCAGCTACACTGGGACCTGCATGCAAAGGGCTTATGTGCCTCAGAAACTTCCAGATTAGAAAAGCTGTGCTTTTCTCCCCCACTGCACTATTAGAGCGGTGTTACTATTTGCATTAAAGTGGTGCTTGGAGATCTCAGCTGAAGGTGTAAGTCTCAGCACTACACACAACACACGCGCCATCCCAGACTGCCCCTTCTCCATTGTCACATTGTCACCTAAAGCAGCAGACAAAAGCATGCAGAAGAAAATACCTGTGAATCCATTTCATTTGGGGGAAACCAATTCCCACTCGGGCCAAGGCCTCTCTGCAACAGTGGTAGCATCACAGTAAGAGCTGTCCCTGCTTCTGAGGGCAGTTTCCTTAGGTAAGAAGAGGACAAATAAGAGACGTACCCAGAGAAAATGAACAATTAGTCTAAGGTCACGCAATAATTGTGTGAGACTCCTCCCAGAAAAGGTCATGTACCTGCTGACCTGGCACATCCCTACATGAAGGGCAAACTTACACTACAAGGTACACTTTTGTATCAGAGCTCACACAGTAGAGAAACAGTGTATGCAGATGTGGCTTTTTTTTTTTTTTTAGAAGGATCTATCTCAGGTAGGATAAAATCATGTTTTGTTGCCATTTACCAGTTAAGTATGGACCTGCATGATAATCCACCCAGAGAGGCAGGACAGAAGTGTTGCCTTTGGCTCTAATTTCCCAGAGGCTGAGCCTTCAGCAGCGTGGCCTCAGGGTTGTATTTATGCAGGCACTAATTTGATCAAACTTAACTTTACTTGATAAAAGCCTAAATAAAACTAACTCATGGCTTTGAGATTTAAACAAGAGTTTAAAGTTTTAACCAATCCTCCCCACAGTTAGATAAATACTTCAAATTTCTTCTGAGGTTTTGAAATCTCTTTGCAACCTCAGAGAGAAAAGAAGCTAAGGTTTGGCATTGGGAGAGAGCAGGTATGCAAGGATACAAACATCTGTGTGTTGGAAAATTAAATAATTTAGAACCTTAGTTGAGTAGAACCATGAATTTCCAACACCAGGAAAAATATTGCAGTGTTTATTTCTCTCCTGCCTCAGGAGACAGTCAAATGCATCTGTACAAATACTATACCGACATTGCAAACCTCTCAATTTTGTCACTCTATAAAAACCATTTCAGTATCCCTTGACTGACATGTTTTGATTTGATCTGCTGGATGCATCCTATGTATTTTATTTTGAGCTAGCTCCAGATTCAGCAGCGCTTTGCAGAGGTGCCAGGGTGCTGCTTCAAGGGAAGGTGCAGCAAAGCACCTCACAACCTCCTTCATTACTACAGGCCACCCCATCCACGTTCTCTTGTTGCCTGTGGTTGCTTGTGCCACATCATGTGGGCATGTGGACTGACCAGAGATCCCAGCAACACAACTGGAACCCCCCTTCCCAGGAAGCAATGCAGCACAGCTTACTGTGGAGCCTCTGCCACTCAAAGCATACGGGGCCATTTCAACATCAGACTCACCTGAAACAAACTGATGTTGGGGAGCCTGTTGGGAAGGTTCAGATCATTTTGAAAATCTCAGCAAGTTTTAATTATTTTTTTTTCTCCTTGCAATAAAGAATTTTTTTGTGGTCACTGAATTGCTACCAACTATGCAATGGAAGTAGTTCTGCTGGAACACCAACACACATGGAGAGAAATGATAGTACAAGATGCCAGATGTATGATGATCTAGTTTTGTTCTCCACTGTTATCTCTACCAGATGGTTTTATATCACACCCCTGGTCATAATTTTCAAAAAAACAAAAATTTACCTTTTTTAAAAAAATGTTTTCAAACTCTCATTTAACTGCCTTGGATTGAATTTTTTATTTTTTTTTTTGTGTGTGATAGATACTTGTTAAAGTTCATTCCCTCTTTCCATACAGTCCTTCTTTTTCCTGAACACTTGCAGCACTGTACATTTTACAGCGGAACATTTTGATACAAACATTTATATCCCCATCATCAGCCCATAAAGATGTCCTTTGTCCCATTACAGTGGCTCTTTTTCCTAAGAATCCCTTTTAAAGGAAGGGTCATCCAGACCCTGACCACTCACATAGCTACTTCCAGTCCATCAACAGCTTTGTGGAGGTAATTTTTACTGTGAGAATTGAAATAACAAACTGTTAGCCTACCCACCACTGACAGCTGGGTCATTTCAGACCATGGGTGAGAAACCCAAATGTCCAAAGTGATGAGCAATTTTTCTTCTTTTCACTAAATAAGAGCTGATGTCTATTCTTTTGAAAGTGTTCTTTGGAACTTAAGACTAAGGAACGATGACACTGTGTGAAAGCACTCCCAGTCACTGGTTATTTGGCAGGGAAGTGTTTCATCTGGTGGTGCATCCAGTCACACACCCTTCCCAACAGCACTCTCCTTCCCAGGACATACAGCCCAGTGCAACGCAGGGTGGCCTTAGAAGCCCTCATCCCATAAGCCCAGCTTCTATACAAAATAGAGTACGGAAACAACTAGGGGCGGGGGGACAGGGGGTGGGTGGAGCAGCAGGCAGGGAGGTGGTAGTACATTATTAGACATCTCCAGGGTAAAATGATAAATAGGCAACAAGATGTTGGGAAGACTGTTTTTTGCCAGATAAATGTGGTTAATTTTTGGACGGGTTACACAATTAGTGGGTGAAGAGAATACAAGAGATACAATATGTTTGGATCTTAGAAAAATAGTTGATCCCATGTCCCATGAAACCATCAGCAGAGAAATTAGTCCAAGTTGGTTTGGAAAAAAAGTATTAACATGTGGGTTTCAAACTGTCTAGAAGACCAAAAACAAAGGGTAATGATAAACAGCAATGAAACAAACTGGAAAGACTTTGATTTTTTCTTTTCCAAGGTGTTAAAGTGATCAGTGTTAGTACTGGTACTCCTAAACTGCATTCATCATGTGATCAAGGATGAATGAATGACCTGTGCATGAATGAAAGTTACAGGTGATAATAAATTGGGAAGGAATATAAACACAAACAAGGAATATAAAGAAAAACAAACAAACCCATCACAGATATATTAAGATATTCTTGCTGGATCCTTAAAAATGAGGGAGTGGGAGAAGGCTCATGTGGGAATCTAGACTATTGCAGTGACACTGAGAAGTGGTGAGTTGTTGGAGTGATTCCAAAGGAGGGTCATGAAGATGATCGGGGGCTGGAGCACCTCTCCTATAAAGACAGGCTGAGAGAGTTTGGTTTGTTCAGTCTGGAGAAGAGAGGGCTCCAGCAAGACCTAATTATGGCCTACCAATACTTAAAGGGGTCCTACCGGGAAGTGGGAGAAGGACTGTTTGCCAGGCAGTGTAGTGACAGGACAAGGGGCAATGATGGATTCAATTAGATGTTAGGAAGACTCTTTACTTTGAGGGTGGTGAGGCCCTGGCACAGGCTGCCCAGAGAGGTTGTGGAAGCCCCATCCCTGGAAGTGGTTAACGCCAGTTTAGATGGGGCATTGGGCAACCTGATCTAGTAGGTGTACCTGCCCATGGCAGGGGTTTGGACATAGATGATCTTTGAAGTCACTTCCAAGCCTAACCATTCTATGATTGAGTTAAAAATGGACCAGAGCTGCCCAACATTCAGGTTCCAGTGCAGTAAAATCCACAAGCAGGTGCTTAACTTCAGACATAGAAATAGTTATTGGGTGAGCGAGAATGAAACTAAGCCTTCAGAAAGCTTTTCTGATTTGAGACCAGAAGGCTCAGCACCACGCAGATTGAGCCCTTTGCCAATTTTTCCCCCATGATGCATCTCTGCTCAAAATGCACTTAGTCTATTGCCTTTCTGGGTGCAGAAGGAAGTCTCCACACTTATCCACAGACAAAAATGTCATCAGGAATGGTATATGGTTTCAGAGAAGTCCAGAGGATCCTGTTTCGTGCTCAGCTTTTCTCTGACAGGAAGATCACACAAACTCAATATAAAGTCTCAATTAAAGGGTTGTTTAAAAGTGGAAAACTCAAATATTTTATTTAAAAGAGGTTAAACTGAGTCTTTTCCTGGATTTTACTTTGCACAATTTGAGAGAAACTTAAAAGAGTTTGCAAAATAACTCACACTTTACCGGACTGGGATTTTTTTAAATTAAAACTGTTTGATCTGTCCTTCTCCCTTTGCACTCAACTAATACCTTTGTCATAGCAAAACCTGAAATTAGTTTACTGACTCTCTGCATGGCTTCTACAAGAAATCTGAATGTTTTGTTCTCACCAGTGATTCACCTGCTATCCAGTACACCCAGCTCCTACTAATACCCAGTCCCCAGAAATGGCAAATGATTTTTTTCCCCCTCCCACTTCCAGAAACTTCACCTCTAGTTCTGCTTGGCCATGAAAACTCTACAGGTTTAGTCACTTTTTTTTCCTCCCAGAATATTTCTGCTGGTCAGCTTTTTTGGGGGGGAAATACAAAAAAAAAACCAAAACAAACCAGAGAACAGCATAGATCTTCCTCCACGCAGGCACAGTATCTAGAGTATTTTATTAGGTATCATGACTTTTTCTTAGGGGCCCAGATTCTGGAGTCATAGACTATGGAAGCATTTTCACTTTTACAAAAAGAAATTGGTTGAAAAAGGTTGGAAAGTCAGGTGCCAGTGTTCAAGCTCAAAAGGAATAGAATATACCACTGTTCTTAGTTTTTCTCATTTTAGGGGATCCTTGCTCACGGTATATTAAAGTTTATGCTGACAATGTGGCAACTATCATATGGGGATGCCATCCAGCAACTTGCTAAATTACTATTTTACCTCCTTATTGGAAGGCTTCATCTAATCATTTCCATCCTGAAGTCCCCCTATAGCTCTGCCTCAAACTGCATCTGGGGCACCAGCCAAAGAAGCCTCCATCATTGAAAAGAGAAAATGCACAGGAAAGTCTCTAACAATTTCTGAGAAGCTCTTTTTTTTCCTGCACACTCAGGTGATTTTGACTTGATAGTATCTCAAACTGTCATCAGTAGATTTCTGGGTAGGAAGCTTAAGCAAATGAAGCTCTGTCACTGACTATCCCTCCCCTTTATCACCAGCAGATCAGAGCAGAGAGCTCCCTGGCAAAAACCCTGGAGCCTAACAGTATCTCCAAACCTCCCCCTATCTCCTGCCCTCCTTACAGAGAGGTCTCTTCCATCACCTCAAATACTGGCAGGTGAAAACAGCTATCATCAGGCTCACAACCTCATCCATACCCTG
This sequence comes from Heliornis fulica, assembly GCA_013399135.1. Lineage (NCBI taxonomy): Eukaryota > Metazoa > Chordata > Aves > Gruiformes > Heliornithidae > Heliornis > Heliornis fulica. Next base: position 129,974 of record VXBZ01000601.1, read on the forward strand.
CTTAAGTTTGTGGTCTTTATGTGGAAAGTTACTGCTGTGGCACATGAGAAAACAGATTTATCAAAAATGTTACATGACCCTAGAAATGGTTAAAGCTCAGTGGGATGGTGCTGACCAAAAGAAGATGTTTAGACAGATGGAGACTTCAAGGAACACACCAAGGACACCCCTTTTCTTGTGTAATAGCATGCACCTAATTAGCAAGGTTAAAGTCAAACTGCCCTTCCAATCCTCTTTCCTTTATTTTACCCTAGTGAAGGTGAAGTTTTAAAAACTTACAAAAAGGAGATTAAAACTAAATGACAAAACTCCCAGAGGGAGAGAATTATGCTTGGAGTCCACAGGTCTTAGCATCATCTCCATGCGAGATGAAATGAAGATTGAATTGCCCTTCATTTGCACCAGCTGATGAACACCACACTTCCATGAAAACTGTTTTTTTTTTGCCTTTCCCTAGTCAACACAGTTGGAAGAAAGATTCAGGTGACCATGCAGAACTCCTCCAAACACTGATACCTCTGGTATCCCTGTCCAGTGGCCATGCTGGCATCCTCTGAACATAAGCAGTCTGCTGACTGACAGAGCCTTTGGAAGCTGTCTGATGATTTTTTAGGATCAACAGGGAAGTTATACTTCCTGCTAGTGCAAAAGCTGACCATCCCATCCCAGCAAAGTCCTTCATCTATCCCACTCTTCCACAGTCTTCCCATGGCTTTGCTTTGGGTTTTTCATGAAGAATTCTCTTACAGTGGTGAAAATCTTTCAAATTGTGATGGGTTCATTGGGAATACATGGGTGGGCCACTCTGTGTTTAGCACCTTTGCTCAGTGGTCCGTGATTTGCAGAGGTCTTGCCTTGGTGATGAAGGTGATCCCTTCTAATCCTGCATGACTTCTTAGAGAAAAATTTCTATTTCTTGCTGGTTTACAATGTTCTGTCACCATTAACAAAGCTTTATAGGTTGTAATTCCTTGGTGCAAAAAGTTAAAGCCCCATCACTGTGTGAACAATCCCCCTAACACACTTTGTGTTGTTTAAGTCTTTAGCTAAAAGCATTTCACAACATTTGGGTTGTCGCTGATACTGTGTTCCCTCACCTCAGCTCCTCAGGTTGCTCAGAGTACTGCCAGATTTCTTAATTCCCCCTCACGCCAGCTAAGATGATGCAGCATCTCCGGGCCAATACCATGCTGCAGGCTGTCAAAACGTGATGGAAGATGGCCCTGAGTCCTTCCTTGAATTAAACTGCAGCTGTCATTTTCTATCAGTGCCCACTGTTGTAGCTTAGCTCCTGCTGGCACAGGACCCTGTGCAGAGTTTAAGCTGTGCTTTTCACGGCAGGTCTCCACTTTTCACACAACTGATACTTTTAACTCTCCCGCTCTTCCCCTGGAAAAAACTCCTCTGGCTTCTCTGCCTTTCCTTTTCTAGCTCTGGTGCTTCTGTGTGCCTCAGGACCCACACAGTACTCCTCCCTCTTGTCGCCATATCCACGCTTTCATTACAGCCATTGTTGGTGGGAGTAGAGAATAAAAGAACTCAGAGGAACCTCTTCCTAGGCTCTCAGCATTAGATGAAGAGTATTTGCAATAGGTTATGTCTAGAAGCAAGATCTCCTCAGCATGAGACCCTGTTCTTAGAATGACACTTCATCTATGCTGGCAGGAGAGCACTGTCCCAAGTGGGGTTGGTAACGACGCAGGCTCCCACTATGGTACAGGCCACACATGCAGAAGTACAATGAGAGGCAGCAGGTGGGTCTGAACTGAAGGGCAGGGAGCCCAGAGAAGAAATTAGATGGTACCATTCAGCATGCTGAGCTGCAGACACAGGACACCAGATGCACTGCCACTGCCAAGTTTCTGTAGAGGCTGAGGAAGAGAAGAGCAGCATGGAAAAGGTTTGTGGGATGGTGAGGAAAACCTGCTATGCTTTCTAAGAAGCACTTTCCCTGTGTAAAGACCACTAGAGGAGAAAGTGCACATTTGTTGGAAAGTGCCCACAGTGGACTAACTGTGTCCCATACTCCACTGACTCCTTCATGCTTCTTTTCCTCATCCCCTTCAGTTACATGACCCTATCTCACCAAAAGGATGAAAACAGAGAATAGCTTTTCCAGAGCAGAAGCTGGCTCTCTGGCTTTGTGTCAGTCTGTGTGAGAGCTAATTCAGCCAGGGTATTGCATGTTTTCAGTTGATGGCGAGATAAATATTTCTTCAGCCTGACTCTCCTCCACAAGACTGCACATAGACCTACACCAACAGAGCAATGGCTTCACTGTTGTAAACTGTTAAAATAATGTAGTATTTTCACTCTGCCGTTCTATCTGCTGTAAGCACTGTCTAGCAGGTGAATTCCCTGATAACCTTCACATATTTCTCCTTGCAGCTCTCTTGTGGCTTGAGATGTGGATCGCAGATCTAAACTGACCAGGCTGCCCTAAGAGAAGGTGGAGCTGAACCTAGGTCACCTTGAGGGTGCACGGACATGTGTCCCTGGGTGTCTGACTCTGCATGAACACAGAACCATGGCACGATCTTTTCCTCAGCAATGTTGCCATACCACACATAAGACAAAGGACAAATGAATCAAAGCAGGAAAATAACGGGACACAACTAAGCCAGTTCAGACCAAGGACCTGCCTAGACCCATACCCTGTCTCCAGCTCTGTCCAGCTTTCTTTTATTGCTTTTCTTTCCTGTTTTAGTATCAGGACTGGGTTTGGTGCTTCCCCCTGCCTCCCACCACACTCACGCCAGAGCCCACCACTGGCAGTGTCCCAAGCAGCTGTGACACAGGGCTGTTTCAGGGAGGCTGAGCAGAGCTGGGCATAACCCTTCTACCCTCCCCTGTCCATCTGTCTGCATATCCCTCCCCTCATTCTGAGCTCACACTGTTATCCCCAGCACACACAAATGTCCATGCTGGCAAAGCCCCTTGGCAGAGGGGGCAAAGGGTGACCAGCTCTGTGCCAAACCCACCATTGTACAACCTGGCCTTCCCCCTCCCTCCTCAAAACAGCCTTTGTACTTTGCTTGGCGTGAGGTGGCCAGAGAACCCCCCATGGCGCTACCTCCCAAGGTACCAGGATCTGTCTCTGTCCTCGTACCCATATGTGCAAGAGTGGACAGAAGATGGTGACAGCTAAATGGTTCAGTTGCTGATGGGCTGGGGGGAGGGTGGGTGGAGGTGTTCCATACATGTGGAAGAATTACTTCAAGAATGGAAAAAAAAAAGTTAAGGAAGCAGGGAAAAGAAAAAAAAATGAAGCCAATATCCCCAGGGTCCAGAGGCAAACCCAAAAGCTGTAAGGAAACGTGTGAGAGGTGCAAGAACAAGTGTACATGAGACTTCCTCATGCACGCTCCCGTTCCCTTCCTGCCCAGCAGACAATGGCAGTCAGTGTGTCTGGCTGGGCCCACTGTCCTCTGCCTACCAAACAGCTGTCAAAATTTACTGAATCAAACCTCAGAGCATGCCTGAGATGGATGTACATCAAGATAACGATATCTGCTTTCCTCCTAGACAGAGGGAAGCTGTGTGATTTGCACGTGTCGGAGCTAGGACTACCCGGGAAGGCCTGATCCTCTCTTAAGCCCTGACCACTAAAAACAAGGGCTCCCCTTAGAAGGCAACGATGAAGTTTAATGGCAATCAGAAATGTAAGCATTAGGCTGTGAGATAGCATTTCCCTTTCTGTCACATGAAAGATGAGTTCATTAGAGAACATCCTCTCTCAAGCCTGTAGGGAAAAGCTTTGAGTCTCACAGATAAAACAAATTGAGTTATGTCTTCCTTCGCTTTAAGTGACTACAAGGATTTTTATTTTCAGCAATGTTAGCAACATTGCATCGTCCAAAAGACCTTGTTCATTTATCAGCTTTCTTAAAAATCTTTTGTTCACTGGCCTGCTTGTGTGTGAACACAGAAAAAAAAATCAGCTCTATCTAGTATCAACCCACAGCTGTTCAGCGACAGAAGGACTCGAAACCTACAGATATGAACATGGGAAAATCCACCCAAAGCAGAAGGAAGACACAGTAAGCAACAGCTGCATGACAAGAATATGCTGTTTCTGTGGTGTGAGAAAGAAGGAAAGAAAAAAAAAAGCTACTGTTACAGTAAGCATTAGAAAGTTGTCAGCAAACATAACTGTGATTCAATTCAGAAGAGAAGCAAAACTACTTATTCTTCTGACTTTCTCAAAGTATCTGATGCTCTTCTGGACATATGTTCTGATTCCCAGCAGGGTTTGGGAACTCTAAGCTATGAACTGGGTCCTTTGAACCATCTTCTAAATCCCAGAATCAGCAGATTTCAATCTGTCCCTGACTTTCACAGGAAAAAAAGGCAAAATGAGAGAAAAAAAAAAAAAAAAGCTAAAAACAACCCCACAGTCCCTCAAACCTGCTAAATCCTTTCAAAATCCTACACAGAAAATTCAGATTATTCATAATCACAGCATGTTAGACACATGTGCTTTTTATGCTTCCTTAAACCAAACATCCCAGGCACAGTAGCTTTCTAACCACGTTCTCAGGTCACAGGTCATCCCTCAAGTACTTCTCTCGGAGATCCCACAGCCAGAACCAGAGGCTAACACGGCCTTTCCCAGCTCTCCAGGAGTTTCAGCTTATATTTCTGCATGTACTCCACCCTTGTAGGCCTTCTACTTTGTAATTTAGAACCTCAGGGATAAACAATTATTAAAATACACAGCAGATCGACTGTGCAATGTTTGTCAAAATCATCACTCTCTATTTGAGATGCCCAAGAAAATATCTAGAGATAAATAATGTAACAGAAGAACCCATCTGCACTTCCCTGAGTCTGCTTCTTCACCATCTTTTGTCATCCCCTTTCCAGGTCCTCTCAGGACAACCTTCTTTCACTCCTATGAAAGGTGTTGAAACATGAACCTTCTTCCGCAGCTCCCATTCGCAGGTACCATCTCATATAAAGGACTCTCTTTTGCAAAAAAAATGTGCTCCTCTCTTGCTTTTTTAGCTTCCTAAGCTTTCTTTGCATACGGTTTCTTAGCCCTGCTTCTAAGGGAATGCTTGTCTCTCAAATACCAGCCTGCTTCAGAGAAGTTGGGTAGCCTGAACTTCTCCAGGATGGAGCAATTCCTTTGTTATCTGAAGATAACGAGCCCATCCAGGTGCCAACAGTTCCTAATAGTCCATCTAATTCAAAGACAGAGAAACCAGCTCCACTCCCTTCTTTCCTACTGCAAGGTTTGTGAGATAAGAGCACAACAGAAGATAGTTCTAGAACATAAGGGAAACCATCTATAAAATGAAACTGGATTCTATACTGCATATAGATTATTTTAAAAATATCACCTTTCCCATCCACTCTGATGAGGGTTCAAGTACTGCCCTGACATCAGAAAGGCAGTACTATTCCAAGATATGCTGTGAAGCCCCCAAAGGATGTTGCTTTTTGAAGCCTGAGCTTCCCATTTGCAAAGGAGAAATTGTTCTGTCCTAACCTGAGAAGCAGCTATTCTAAGGATGGTCATTGCTACCAATGAGGCTTATAAATAAAAATTTGAAACCCAAGAAACAGTCGTGTTGGGACACTAAAACAGTCACTGAGACAAAAGGTTCTATAGCCCAGTGCCCTGACTCTGCCTGCAGTCAATACCTGGGCTGAGTTGAAGAACAAGGATGAGGAGCTAGCAATGCTGCCCCGGGAGCTAACTCCCTGTCCAAAGAAACTATTGCCACCTCAGGATGGGGTGGAAGCCCAGGTGAGTTCCAGAATACAGAGAGAAAGGAGACAGCAGCACAAGAGAGTTTTCCCAGGGGTATGGATTTGCAACATCAGGGATGAAGAAAGAGCATAGCTCACAGCCGAGAAGGGAGCTGAGGGAGGAGGCAGTGGAGGAGATCTAGAGGGCTTAAGTGAAAGAAAATGTCAATGGACAGCAAGCACCTATCACAGATTCTTTTGTTTTTCAAATATTCAGGAAACTTCAAGGTGATGGACAAATGCTGCAGCCAGGAAAACTCTAAGGAGGCACAAAGAAAAGGTTCTTCCCCAAGAGCGACTAAAACACTATTACAGCACTAAAACAGATAATCCAGTGAGGTAGCAGAGCAGTACATGGAGATACCTCGTGACAGCCCTGGGGACAGGTGGCCCTTGAGAAGTCACTCACCATTGCCTAGCTGCTGCCACTGTGGGATGGCAGAGGAGCTTCCCGAGCTCTCCAGGGGCAGCAGCAGTGGATTTTCGCAGAGATCTGTCTTATAGTTTCAGCTGCCTTCCTATCTCAGTCCCTGACAAGCAACCTTCTCACGCACATCAGGAGTCTTGCCCAGATCTAACAACAACCTCTTTGGATGTAACTGAGATAAAAGCAAACATGACTTTCACCAGACCTAGCAAGACCCCATCAGCCAAAACCTACCCAGGTGGAAGTGCCAGGAGCTCAGCTCTGAAATGGTTGAGGTTAGAGCTTGAAACAAAGATGTTCATGCCTCCATTGCACGAAGGCAAAGGGGCAGTGTCTGAGGTCTTACTGCCCCACTGCTCACACAAATGATCAGCAAAACCTCCACTTGGGTAGCAGTACTGAGCTTGAGGATCTGGGGTAGCAAGGGACACTGGAGCTCATGGGTGCGAGGAGTTTCACACCACCCACAGTCACTTACTTCTGAAGAAAACCATGTGGCACTTTGCAAATTGGTTGTGATTACCACTCTGAGAAAGCGCATGAAGTTTTGAACAACTTTCATTTAATGACTAACTTTAAAATACCCACTTCTTCCTTTGTGGCACACTGGCACTGACAGACTCTGTGCAAGGAATGAAATAATATATTCCCAAAAGAGAAGAGGAAAAAAATGCAGCAAGTGATAGCACTTATTCAAGTGAACATTAATTTCATACACAAAGTAATATCTGAGGCAATTAATATCTTGAATGTAATTAATTTTCCCAGATGCGGGTGTAATTGATGCAGAGCAGTAAAATATTGGAAATGTTTTTTTTGTGGGAATAGCTTTTAATCCAGTAGTTTTGGAGAAGGAAATTAACAAGTAAAATTCTCTAGTTCAGCAGAGGGCATTTATTTATTTACACTGTTTTAATATTGTTTACTCTTGTTTTGTTTTGTTTTGGTTTTTTTTTAGGTGCTTGTCTCTGTGTCAGGAAATTACACTTTCTTGATTCCATTTGGGTTTTTGACCACATTAAGACCAAAGTCAACAGATCTGGAGAGTATTTCATAGTCCCTGCAATGCCAAGGGGACATTCAAAATACTGTATCAATTTATCCTGTAAACTCCATATTCTGGTTATTTAAACCAAAATACTTATGAAACTAATATTTATCTATGGATTTTGTTTTATGCTTTCACAGAGGAAACAAGTCAGGTGCTGAGGGGAAACCTAGCTTTATCTGCCCTATAGAAATCACCTATTTCACAACTCAGATGAGCTCTATAAACCAGAATAAAATCAGAAGTCCAACTTGTCCCATCAACAAGTTGTCTCTTCAGACAGCCATTTGAACATGACATATGTCCATAACAAAATCTCTTATCCATGTATCTCCAGATAAAATACTTTGCTATCTGCCAGATGATATTGCATTGGCTCACTCCTCACTCATTTTGGCAAACTACTCAATGTGGGAACCTGTGTGAGGACAATTCTCTCTCCTTCCCTGTTTGTATAGACCCGGGGATGTTACACAGGTATATTAGATGTAAAATCTTTGCCTTGGTGTACACAGAAAGAAAGTAAAATGGAATCAAAGCTCCACATTTGTTTTGGTAAGAGCAAGACCACACGGACTGGATCGAATGGAGACCACAGAGGAAAGTCAGATTGTTACTTTTGATGGAAGGGATGTGACAGCGAGATGCTTCAAAAAGTGGAGATCTGATAAAGCTTTGTGTACAGAGTGTCTTTTATTAATCTCCTCTAACAGTCTAGAAAGAAAAAAAAGATGAGCATTTAATGCCAAAGCCACCTTTGAACTAAGTGCTGATATAAACATCCCAGAGAATAGGAAACTTGCACAACAGGACACGAGTGTTTAATAACAGACAAGTCAATTTTAAGCAGAAAAGCAGAAAAGCAAGCAGATTCATAATCAGAGAAAGAGGAAAAAAAAAAAAACACAAAAAAAACCAAACCACAACCAAAAAAAGAGTTTTGTCACCCTCAGATCCTATCATATTATTCTGTTGATGATGAAAGAGACACTGATGGTCCATACCTGTAATTTGATGGAACTCTTATGTCTCTTTCAAGTATCTTCTCCAAAAGCTAATATTTTCTCCCACACTGCTGAGCACAAAAAGAACGATGGCATTTATGTGCAGTTCTGCATACCAGGGGCCCGATCCTGTATAAAACGTCAAGTGCTCTCCCGTTCAGTCGATTTCCTGGCATGTGGGAGGCACCTGTTATGTGTTCCTGCTCTCTGTGAAGGGCAGCCTTATCGCCCAGCTCTCCAAGGAGAGGATCCAGGAGGCAGCACTCGCTCTGCCAAGTACGTGGAAACCCCTGCGAGACAAGGCTGTGGCACCTGGTCAGTTAAGCAACACACCAAACTTCCCTGTCACCTGTACAGTGAGAAAAAAACCCACAATCCTAGACTTCTAGCTCCAGCAGAAATTCCTCATCGGTTCCAACTCCTATGCTGCAGGAGACAATTTTAAGATGTCACCCTAATTCTGCATGTGCCTGTGTTACCACAGGTTATAGGTTCTATATAAATTCAAAGATCTGTTAATTCTGACGCCAGAACCCATCACAGGAATTGGGCATTGGAATTTTTTTTTTTTTGTGTAACACCAAAACTTCTCTTTCAACTCTGCGGATGAGATTTGTGGTAGAATATACTTTTTAGGCTTTAACACACCTAATCTTAGAGATATAGCCCTAAATGAAATATCAAGGGATTAGTTAAATTTGTAGGTGAGAAGTTCCCCTTGTTGTTTATCCTGAATATAACACTCCAATTTTGACCTCACTAAATCTCCCTGATTTTCTCTAAGATTTCTCAGGCTTACATTCATGTCAAACCTGGAGGGTCTTTGGGATAACTGCAATGAATTCATGACATCTTCCAGCCTGAAACATGAGTCCCAGGTACACAACCATTCCTGTAGCTCTTTTTTTGAGTTCCCTCTTATCCCATCTAATCAAGAAATCCACCAGTGGAGTTATACACACTCCTTGTGCTAGGCATTGCGGTTTCTAATTACCGCTCTCAAAAGCTGAAAGCTAAGAAATTAAAAGGGATAAAGAAGAAACTGTACTTAAAAAAAAAAAAAAAGTAAATAATTAAAATATGTTAAGCAATCACACAGAATTAATTAGTCAATGATGTAACTGTTGTGCCTGTGTAAATATGCTCTAAAGGCAAGCATAGTTTTATTACAGGACATATTTCACCTGCTCAGTAATTATGTTGTTTAAGGTGGCTGTTAATGACAAAACTGCCACTACACAGGTATTTAGAATTGAAAATCGCCTGTCAAATTAAAAATAACTCTTAGAAAAAAAAAAAAACAACCGTGGGCGATGTGCAGCACTTCCTCTGGTATCTAAATCCTTCTCCAGTCTTTGATCAGAAATTAGAGGAAAGAAAAGACAATTTTTATCATGTTGTTTCTGTTGCATGGAATTGCGGAATTTACCTTTAAACAGCTAAAAAATCAGAGGTAAAAAAAAAAACCCCAAACTACAGGAAAAGAAACCTCCAAGACAGACTGCTTCCAGTGACTGGAGCTGGAATCACTTCAATTCTATTACACATTTTATTATTCACAGTGTTAGTTTGCTTTTGGGGCTTTCCTCAGCCGGGATAGTGGAAACACATTCATCTGTTTCTTTTTTGGCTCCCAGTCGGTTTCACTTCCAGATTCTCATGTTTCACACTCCAGTCCTCAGGTTTCAGGCGCTGCAAGGGGAATACTCGCTTCGTTTAAGCAAACAAAAAAGCCCGCGGCCACCGGGCACCCACACCGCACGCCCACTGCTCTGCGGGGCCGGCGCGAAGCTTCGTCTCACGCTGTCCCCACGAAGAATCTTCAAGGTGATTCTGTGGGATGCGCGAAAGAGAGAAAAGGAGCGATGACGAATTAAAGTTCTATTAAAAAACAAAACAAAACAAAACCAAACCACCAAAAAATACCTAAGAAACCCAAATCCAAACCAAACAAACCGCAAACCGACAAAACCCGAGTCACCGCGTTTTGCAGCGCTCTCGGACCGGCACCAGTAAACCCCCGCTACACATTACCAGTTTCACGATACATGCGTGTCGGGTTAATGACGACACCAGAGCAGTGACACCAAACTCGGCCTCAAGAAGGTGGGGGGTGGTGGGGGGCGTGGTGGTCCCAAGGTGCAACAAGCAGTGACCGCGGTGTTGCCCCCCGGCGGCAAGAGCCGGACAGCCCCCTCCTCCCGTCGGGCTGCCGAAGCGGGAAGCGCGGGGGGGTTGGTCGTGTCGTGGGTGTGTGCGGTGGGGTGAGCGCGGTTCTCCCGCGGCCGCGGAGAGAGGCGGCGGCTCCGCGCAGGGCTCAGCGGCTGCTCAACGGGAGCGTCCGCCCCGGGGGCTGACCCGCACCTCCGCTCCCGGAGCCGTCGGCAAAACCACCTCATGTTCCGACGGTGTTAGATGTAACCATTTGTGCTTTTAAACGGGCGAAGCAGCTCCTCAAAAGAATGCGACACGTATTTATTTTCTCTAAATATATATAATTTTTAATTATTTTTTTTCTTACCGGAGGGGAGGGTGTGTGTGTGATACTCAACATATGGCACTCGGTAATCTCTCCACGGGGGCTGTTAAAACATCTGCCGCCTCAAACGCATGCGGCAGCGCCCGTGGGCACAGGGACAAGGCGAAGGGGCAGCCCGGACACGGCGGCTTCCGCGGACGCGGTGTCCCCGACGGCCGCCCCGGCTGCCCGCCCGACGGCCGCGTTTCACGGGACCGGCGTTTCCCCGTTGGGAACGGGTACCGCGTATATAAAAGACGCCGCAACGGGGGGAACGTGCTGTGTTGTGTTTAGGGTTGGGGTTTTTGTTGTGTTTTTTAATTTTTTTTTTTTAATTTTATTCCACGACGTCGCTGCACATCAACGGCACTCGCGTGTAGAGCTGGCATGGGTCCATTTATTGATTTAAGGTTGTTTTCCTAACGGGACCCCTCGCATCAGGGTGTCGTGGTGACAACGGCCCGCCCGCGGGGGTCCCCGGCTGCTTCCCGTCGGCCGCCCCATCGAGGAGCGCGGGAGGGG
>VXBZ01000601.1:145935-175935 GCA_013399135.1 Heliornis fulica
GGGATGGAAACAAGAGCGTGGTGGAACATCACCGTGAGTCGCAGGCCGTGCCTAGTACTTGGCATGGCGGTGCTGCCGCTGCGTCCTACCCGGCACGGTGGAAGCGGACGCAGAAGTAATTGGAATTATTTAACGGAGCAGTTGGACACTACTCATAGTGTAGCAGAGTAGTTGTTGGAAGCAAGTGTTGGAAGCCTCTCGGAGAGATGTACATCCAGCCCGAGAGCCTCGCAGATGGTGGTGGTCACAGCACACCTGGCCAGCCGGGAGCCCCAGCAGGATTCATCTCCTGTGAATCACTGGGTGAAGGCAGTGGGAATTCCCCCCAGGGAGGGCCTGGGACCTTCTGCAGGGGAGAGAAAGAGTTTTGCACGGCACTGCGGCTGTGCAGCTGACGTGAGGTGTCCCTGTCAGTGGTCTTGGGCTGTTGGGGGAAGTGCCGTGGCCCCCGCACAAGAAGATGTGTAAGGATCTGCCTACCTTTGTGTGCTATGTGGATTTAAGGATGTGTTTTAAGTGCTTCCCTGCATTCAGTCGTGTAGATTGAGCGTGCTTTTGTATCAGAATCTGTTGCATTAAGTAATGTTGGGAAGATCAATCCCCAGTTAATGCATTTAGGGCAACAAAGATGATCAAGGGCCTAAATGCATCTTCCCTATGAGAAAAGGCTGAGTGAACTGGGGTTCTTCATTCTTGAGAAGGCTGAGAGGGGATCTCATCAATGTTTATAAATACCTGAAGTGCGGGAGACAAATGAAGATGGCCAAACTCGGTGGCTTGTGGGGACAGCACAAGGGGCAATAGCCACAAATTGGACCACAGGAGGTTCCACACCAGTGTGCAAAAGAACTTCTTCACGGTGAGGGTGATGGAGCACTGAACAGGCTGCCCCAGGGGGGTTGTGGAGTCTCCTTCTCTGGGGATACTCAAGACCTGTCTGGATGCCTACCTGTGCGACTTACTGAAGAGAACCTGCTTTGGCAGCAGGGCGGGTGGACTTGGTCTCTCAAGGTCCCTTCCAACCCCTACAATTCTGTGAAAACCTGTGAAATTTGCTGTTACAGTAAATATACATTATGTTATAGCAAAACCTGTACATTTTACATGTTTTCTTAAGAAAGAGAAAAAAAAACACCAAAAAACCCAACAAAAACATACAGCTTTTGGGGCCAGTTACACATGTGAACACGAGATTTTTCAGACTATGGAAGGCTCTGTCATAACCCAGTAGGAATGTCTGTAGGAAAGTAACTTACTGTTAAAGTGGGCATCTTTTCAGAGAATTGACTGCAGAAATGGCATTGTGGGGTCCATGTTTATGGTTTCTCAGCAACGCTGGTTGATGTCTCCTCGGCTGCAAAATTAAAGGACTTTTTTTTTTTTCTGACTTGCCAGCTCTACAAGCTTAGCTGGGGCTCCCCGCCACGCTGGGCTCCGTGAGGCTCACTCATCATCAGGACTCAAGAATCGGTGCATGGAATCTAGTTAATAACTAATAGTTGATGTACGAGACAGAAATGAGTCCAAGGCCTGAGCTTTGCTCACTCTGTGAGGCACTGTAAGGTATTTGAGCCTGCCTTTGGATGTTGAAACATGCAGGTCTAGCCTTGCTTGAACCTCGTGGCTGGATCTGTTGATTAGTTACTAATTCTATGTGTAATCACATTGCAGGGAATGGCCAGCAGTTACATACGCACCCAAGCTTTTCTTTGATTTCACTGGGAGCTGTGAGCGTGCAGAGAATGTGGGAATGGACCCTACATGATTTATTGGCAGATAATTTACACAGGCTACTTCTTGGCTGTGTTACATGCATTTCCTTTCTCTAAAGCCTGTCTTGGAGTAGTTTAAGCACCATCAGATTTATCTGCAAGCGCTTTTGAATACAGTTTTGGGAGAGAATGCAATCAAACTAACTTCACCAGGATTAAAAAAAAAAAGGGGAAAGAATGTATATCTAGGTTATTTTTGCGCATGGTTATCCCTAGGGCTTTAAATGGCTATAAAGCAAGGACTATAGCCATTTAAAAGAAGTTACTAGGAAAGGATCACAGTGACCTTGGCAATATCTAATTGCAGGCAAAACTTTCTGGGTGGGCATTCAGCACTGGATACAAAAAAAGTAAAATCTTGGCAGGAGCTGCCAGGTCTCATTATTTTCAGTAGAGCTTGACATTTCCAGTGTTTTTTTTTTTTTTTTAAAAAAAGTCAACAACTTCAAAGCAGTAGGGGCATAGGGAAGAAAATGTTTGATCAAACCCAATTTAACAGTGATATAATTACTGTCTTTTTTTTTCAGGCTTGTTTATGGCTTTGCTTTTCTTTTCCCTTCCCCCAACCCCCCACAGGAATGGGAGCTGGTGGTCCTGGGGAAGTTGAAGTGGAACCTCGCAGCTGTCACCCCTCACGATTTCATCGAACACATCCTAAGGAAGCTGCCTCTACCTAAAGACAAGTTGCTTTTGATCCGGAAGCATGCACAAACGTTCATTGCTCTTTGTGCCACAGGTAGGCTGAGGTGCTCCGGGTGCGCCTACTTCTTTGCTTCGTGGTCAAGAGGGCAGATAAACCACTGGCAGTACAAAAGCTTTTCATCCTCTCCATCCTTATGGGATGCAGGAAGAGCAGCTGAAGCCAGTGGGACCGGTTGGGAAGGGAATCGTGAATCAGCCTCTGAAACTGGCCATAAGCAGAGTTCTCAGAGCCAGCGGCAGTAGTGCAGTGGCAGCCCTGCGTGCGGTGCTTTTGCAGTGAAGTCAGTAAGACTTGGTCAGGCCACGTGATTTTCTACTTTGTCTGTTCACTAATTATTTTTTTCAAGGGCCGCGGGTCGTTTGTAAGACACACAAAATACTAGAGACTGTTAACGGCACATTGGTCCAAAATGCATTGGACTAATGCATTAGATTAACGTGTTAATAAATTTTTCATCAACTGGATGTTGTCATGATAAAAGGTAAAAATTATATTTTAACATCTGTGTGAGACCACCACATTTCTGAAGCCCAAAGAACAATGATTTATAAAGCAGTGACTTTATTTAAATATATTTGGATTTTTTCTCTAACTCCAAGAAAGCAGTGGAAGGCAGTTTCAGAGGGCACCATTACACTCCCCTTTTGTCGCATGTTTGCCTGAATATAGGTTCTAATAGTTTACATTAGAATAACTGCTTCCGTGGAATTGTGGCTTCTAATTTCTACCTGTCTGACAAATGCTGCTTTTTAGCTTTGCTTCCACCACACCCAGTGACTTTTGGAAAAGAAGTCGTAATTTTCATCCAATGGATTAGCAGTTAAACTATGTTGTAGAAGCTAGATGTGGAACAAACAGCATGCACTGTTTTCCAGGGTTATTATCAAGTCATATATGTCTGAATATCTATCTGCATTCACTGCAGTTTGACATACCTAGTCCTCTGTGATAGGAACTGTTCTGCCTGCATGTTTGCAGAAGGTGAAGGAAGACAGGGTGCAGCTTCTGGGTATGAATGTCCGGTGCTGTGTTGGGTTTTCAGTAGCTGAGATGCAGTGACTGCTTTTACAATGTAGGCCAGGTTTTGCTACCTCAGTTGGTACATTTTAGAGAATCTTCCGTGGGCTGTGTTAGGGTAACTGACTTTTTGGTTACCAAGATGCTCAAGCTTTTCCTTCTTTGCCCGCTGCTGTGTGATCCTTTTCAGGCAAAAGACCACAGGACTCTTATCAAAATACTGCTCAAAGTCTGCAGCATCACTCTTGGTAATTCAGTGGACATTTCTGGACTAACTGGCATTTTACTTTAGGATTAATCTGTTCTGTCAGCTTTGCCTTCCTCCTTCTCCCCTTATCTTCCATTAATTGATTCACAGTACCCTTTTCTTCTGACCAAGATGGTCTTGATCCCATGGACATTTCTATGGATCCTCGCAATTCACCATCAATTTCCTTGTCTTCCAAACCAAACCAATCTTGCCTCTCTTATGTCACTTTCATCTCCTACACTAGTGTTTTGGTTTGTTTTGTTTTATCCCAGGGGGTATTTTCTTGGGTGATGTCGATTTCATTATGATTTAACTTCTCTGATTCTTGTCTGTAGTCCTTTGCCCTTAAAGCTCTCCATGTAACCAAACCATTGCAGGACTGTGGGCCATGAATGAGTTTCCAAAGTCCATGGCTTCTTTCCACCCTTTTCCCATGAACTGTTTGGTGGTTAGCTCCGTGTTTTGCTAGTTCATTTACTGAGATCCAGTACAGCATCTACTTTCCAACTCTTAGCCCAGTCACGCACTTCTGTTGTGTATCCCCCATGATCTGTTATCTCACACTATGTCAAATCCAGAAACCAAAATCCTTTGCATAGAGTTTAAAGAGGTGAATAGTTACAACTTGCACAACTTTTCTTGCATGTGGACTACCTAACTGACTGTGTACAGAACTTCCCGAATGACAGAGCACCGTGATGCTTCCTGTAGATTTTCTCTTACTGTCATCCCATTTTCCACAGACTGCTGTGTTGGCATTTAGTTTTAAGAAGGACCCATAAGTCCTTGCAGTTTCAAAAGCACAGCTGTTACCCAAGCCCTCACCCCCAGTTTACTAGCAAAGTACTACCCCCATTTGCATTGTGGAAATGTCATGTTATTCCTACTGTATTTTCCTTTAACCATCACCCCTCTCAAAGTCATTCTTACCCTCCTTGATGAAGAAAAGCCCCTTCTCATCAGACTTCCTTCCAGATCCAGTTGTCATTTCCTTTTCCTTGTCCTGTTTGTTGCAGAGCTCACATCGGTCACTGTTTCTTCTTTCCTTTTCCTCCCTCAAAGCTTCTGCTCCCCGCCAGCTCGGGTTAAGCCTGGTGTTTCATTTCCCCATTTGCCTTCTTTCGGCAGGATGACCTTTGACATGTGGCGGCCTCTTCCCTTGCTCCCTCCATGCATGTTTTTAGCCTGGTTTTGACTGCTGTTACCAGAGCTGACCTCACTGTCTGGCTAACACCTCTGGTATGGAGCAGAGCAATGAATCTCTTTTTATTTCCATCTCAGTGCAGCTTTCTCTCTTCTGAAGTACTCTTTCCTTCTTCTTTAGCATATTGTGCAAAATTGGCATATTTTAAACATTTTTCCTCCAGCCTGAGTTCTTCTTTACCAACTGCTCCACTTCTAATTTCCCATCAAAAACTGTTAGAGCAGAAATCCCCTTCCTTTACAGGGCTGGCTGTGTTACAGCAACTTTGTGTAAGGTAACTGAGAGGGAGGCAGCCATTCTGGGTGTTGTGCTACATGTGTAGGATCACCTTGATATTCTTCTTTCTGTTTGAGCAAAAGGAGATGGTACTCAGTTCTTTTGTAGATGCCTCTCAGTCATGTTTTACCATTTTGTCTCTCTCTGTGTCTTTATTTTGAGCCCAGTTTCTGAAACAAACTGTGTGGATGTAAATCCAAAGCCTCTCCTCCATCCTTGCAGTGATTAATTATTCACCTGAGCATGACTGAAACCGGAACGTATCCCTCTTTGCCCTTGGTCCCGTCTGAATATACAGCTGTCGAGCAAGACAGAAAGTTACTCCCTGAATAACAAGTTTTCTCTTTCCCTTGCCTTGACCTTGCAGTGTTTTTACGAGCCTTCTCTTCCATGTAAAGGGGCCGAAAGGGGCATCAGCCCGTAGCCCGTCCCTGGCTGTGCCTCCAGTGCTGTGGATGTGCAGACAGGGTACTGTCCTTATGGGAGAGCTCAATCTGTTGGCTGGGAATCACTCGTGTGTTGGCCAGCTTTCTTCAGGCTGATTTGCTCTCGGCACTGTAAAAGCATATGGATTGACACACATTGTCATAGCGCAGTCTGACATGATGTCATTTGTTTCCTCATCCTGCTGGTGACTCCCAGCCTGGCAAAACTGATGCTTCCCACTTTTTCAGCTTGGTATGATCCTGTTTTTCAATGAGCCCAGAAGAGATCATGCTTCCATTACTACCTGGGATTCCATTGCTTTGCCACTGCACCCTGTTCATTGCATTGCACCCTTTGTTTCTCCTCTCTCTCTTTGCACAGGCGCTTCACAAGTTGTGGTTTTTTTTTCTGGGGTTGTCTGTTTGCTTGTGCGTGCTGTGCTCCAAGCCAGGGAATTGCTTCTGGAGGAGTGGGAAAGCACAGACCTGCATGCAGAGCAGAAGAGGACCATTCCTTTTTTCCTTGACTTCAGGGTGTCCTTCGTTTCTTCTTCCAGGCTGTTCACAGTCACAGATGCCCAGATGATTCCTTGCATTAGGCGTTCTCGTTAGAGGCCATACCTGCCACTGTTTTGGAGCGGGCTGCCTCTTTTTATGTCAGAGCTTATAGGGGAATGGATTTTGGGGGTGGACAGGCTGTGTAAGTTCAGAAAGAGGTGCTGTACATCTCCGAACACAAGGTGCAATGGAGAGACTTGACCTCAGCGAGGAGGTTTTCAGTGTTTGATTTAAGTGGCACACAAAACTTGGATGCAGAAAGCTTCGCAGAGACAGGAGGCAACTTGTGCAGATCCCTAGACTTCTTCACTTGCATGGTCTCTTGTCTGCTTCAGCCACAGTCTGCTTCAGCCGAGTCCTGTGGCAGGTGAGATGTTCCCATGAGGGATACAGTGCAGCATCTCATAGACCGGTGGCTTTCAAAGCCTGTGTTGGCAAAGAGGCTAAGAAAGAGGAGGAAAAATTCAGCTTTAAGTCAGTCTGGTACAGTGTGCCAAACCTCTGCCCACTGTTTCTGGAACATTAATCATCTATATTTGAAAACTGAGAAGGCTTTTTTTTTAAACTTCTGGGCCAAATCCTAGATCCTTACTCAGACAGAAGTCCTGTGTAAGTCAGTGGGAGTGTTGTCTGAGCAAAGGCTGCAAGATGAGGCCCACAGCCCTAGTGATCTGGAGGGTAACCACACAGAAATGCTTTGTAACACCAAGAGGCATGTTTGGTCCTCGGGACTCCAGCTGGGCATGTCCGCGATGCATCCTTCCCCTCTCAGCCCATGTAAGAGTTACTGGGCTCTGTCCCTGAAGAGGAGGAAAGTGTGATACGAGTTTTAGCCAGGACCTGTTCTTTTGCAGAGGGATACACAAATGTCCACAGAAGTTTCATTGTGTGGATTAATCTCTTAGAAATAAAATACGTGTTGCAGAGTGGCAGTGGTTGTACGAATACTTCTTGCATGACAGGAGAAGGAGTAATCCACATGAATTTACTGCTGTAGAGAAGAAGGCTGTCGCTTCTTCCTGGGAGAGGCAGCTCATATCAGTCCATTGAGCTTTCTAGCAAAAAGAAAACACAAGAACCATGGAAGATCCATCAGCAAGTCAGCAGAGCCTGGGGAATGTTCGTACAGGCAGATTCACTCCTTAAGTTTTAGGACCCATCACATCTGGGAAGATGAGATGGAAGGAAATGAGGAAGACAGCCTTTGTGGATGCAAGCTGTGGTAATTCCTGTGCTGCTAGATAAGTTGCCCTCCTTCTACCAGCTGCAGATCTGACCTTTTGATGGTTCAAGCGCCAACATAGCCCCGATCCTTGGTTGGGCTTTCTTAAGGTGTAGAACAAATGGGAATAATAATCAATGAGAACAGTTGGTTATGATCATCTGGTAAGCATATTGTACTGAATGCCCGTAGACTTTACATTACCTGCTCAATGTGTTTCCCCGTCTCTACCTCATATGGATGGTTGTGATGCTGCATTAGCATTTAGGATACTTTAGATCCATTTGTACAATGTCCAAATACCTCTGGCATTACTGTAGCCCAGGAACAGAATTAGGTGCCTGCCCTTCCCCCTACTTGATGATTAGAAGCGGGTTTGCATCCTGTTTTACTTGACAGTTTTTTTCTTTTGGTCGTATTTCTCACTGCCATGCCCTTTTTGAAGGGCTGAAGAGTCATCTGGCTTTGCCTGTGAAAGTAGAAGTAGCGTCCATGAAGAAAAATTGCTGCTCTTGTAGAAGTACAAGAGCAAGGCAAAAAAATGGCCAGTGCAGTTAAAACCAACTGCATTTGAAAATCAAGTAGCACACTGATGCTGAAATTGCATTTTAAACAGGCAAAAACTATATTCTCTACTTAAATTATTTCCCTTGGACCTTTCTTTTAAACTTACCTGATAAAATACAGATCCATGCACGTACTCGTCACACAGTCATTGGCTAGGTGAAGTTTGAGGCTCGGTGAAATCAAACTGTTACCTGTACCACTTTATGATTTGATATTGAAGATTGCTATGATTCTGATCTCCTGATGGAGGTAATATTCTGGTGTTGAGGGTTTTTTTTGTTGGGTTTTTTATTTTTTAGGGTGGGGGATTTTTTGTTGTTGTTGTTTGGTTGGGTTTTTTTGCCCCTATGTGAAACATTATCTTCTTCAAGACAGGGAGTTCCATTTTCAACTCTGAAAAGAAACCTCTATCAAATTACAGAGGTGAAAACTGGCTGTTAAAAAAAGCCAGGCTGTGGTCACAGCAGTAACAAGGGTCATTGTAAGAAGGTAGAGTTCCCACCTGGCTTTGGCACACCGAGCACGTTCAGCCTGGATATTTGTCAGTGCTCTTTTCCTTCTGGCAATTTTCATTTATTGGCAGCGAGTTAGGGCTTCCCCTTGCAGGACCTCTCCCAGTTCCTGCCTCCGGTTCCCTCCTGCTTTAGACTGACTGTCAACCTTGCATTGTCCTAGCTCGGAGGTAGGCAAGTCAACTGGATCAGGAGAGAGCCAGCAACACAGCTTGTCTGTGGTGCCCAGCATCCTAGAAGCTGGCCATTACTTGCATGCGCCGCACCGGCAGAAGAGTGTCCTTAGCATGTTTATGCGCTCATGCCCCTGGCTGTGTTAGCCCCAGCCTGATGCGGGGCACTAACTCCAGGTGGCTGGTCCAGAGGTGGCTGTGTTTCAAAAGACACTCTTTCTTTTTAGGGCCTTTTTTTATGCCCAGCACTGAAGTCATTTGGCTTGTGCAAGGTTGGTCCCTTGTTTCTAGTAAAGGAAAAAGGTGATACTGAAATGGGGAGATGGGATGCTTTCTAGTGTTTGTTGCCTGGGAATAGAAGGCGAAACAAGTCCTGCTTTCTAACAACCCATTTCTTCTCCAAGCGTTTGTGTGTTCACATCCTCAAGGACTACACATTGTTGCACTACCCCTCTGACTTTTGACGAGGCTTTTTTGTACTTTGCTGTGGATTTGCATAAATCACAACAAAGTTACGAGTCCCTGCCTTCGGTGCAGGGTCTGGCTGCCCGTTAACCAAGGTTGCACACAGGTCCAAAAGTAGGGTTTAGCCCATAGACTTGCTTCTGGTGTCCATTATGAAGGCCTTTTTATAAGATGCCCTCTCTAATTTGGGGTTCATCCTCTTCAACAAGAATTTAAAGTAAAAGCGTGTGTTTTGGCTTCAGATGTTTAGGACTTCTCGCTCCCCATTGATTTTTGATTTTTTGTAATTTCAGGGCAAGTTTTTGACTTAATTCTGTGGGCAGTTTTACCTGGGTGAAAACTGAGTGAGGATGGCGGGACTTGGCTTCTTGTTGCGGGGCAAGTGGGGATACAGGTTTAGAATTGAAACTACTGTGTAAAAAGCTCTTTTTGAGTTTCTTGATGGAATGTAGGGGACTCTGAGGGAGGTTCTGCATCCCCTCAGATACGGCACTTAATATTTATGCTTTCATTGCACCTTGACAAACATTTCACGTAGTTATTGCTTTGCTTGAATATGGAAATATGTTAATTACGGCCTTTATTCCACTGCCTGCTCTTTTCCTCAGCCTTTTCTATTCAACCCTCTAGGTGGCCCAGCACAATGTGGCTCCTTTTCTTTCAATGAGCTCTTTCCACACTAATAGGGTCCAGGGTGATGTGGAGAACCATGTGCACAAAATTGGTGCACCACCCCCCATCCCTTTGTGGGCATGTCAGGTTAAATTCATATCAGCAGGAGGGTCACTGCCATGATTTTCAATAGCGCGAGATGAGGTGATGACTTCAGACAATGGCGCCACACTCTCCAGTTGGAGACACTTGCCTCACCAGTTGCAGTAGTTAATTAATATGCTAAAAATAGAAGCCAGTGATACAAATCGCTGCCTGTTGTACAACAAAGACTGGGCATGTGTAGCTTTGATAGCCAAGTTTATGGTGCTTGTTATGGAGGGAAGTTAGTTTAGAGCTAGAGGCAATGTAAGACTTTCTGGATGCTGAGCTTTAGTCACTCTGGGCCTCTGGCCATTCGCTCACTGTCTCATTTGCATTATGAATGACATTAAGGGAACTAACAAGGTTATTGGGCATAGAAATGCTCTCATGTGACCCCACGTGGAAGCAGACCTACAGCAGTGCTAGTTGGCAGGGGCACTGTGGCTCTTTATTCAGTTTCCTAGGAGGACAGTTTCTGGGAGTAGATATAAAATCAACCACGAGGAACCAGTGTTCGGATAATGTGAAGGCCCCGATGCAAGCCGTTGGGAGGCAAGGAAGTTCAGAGGCAGGCTGGACCTGTGTCCTTCACTCAACCCATTGTGCCTGGGCGATGCTGAGTGTTGGGTGTGGGATGCAGAGGCTCCCTCTTGCTTGGGTTTCCCTGCCAGCTGATCGGGGCTGAGTGAAGCTGTTCAGTGCGTGGGTCCATGTGGGCCTCCGAGTGGGTCTCTTCTTCCCTGCTGCTGGCTCAAATGGGGGGTGGGAGGAGGTGGGTTTTCATTCTTACCCACTGTGTTGTAAATTACACAGGGGCTGTCCCAACACTGGCAGAATTTGAGAGGTTTTGCATCATTGTACTATATCTTTGCCAAAACCCAAAACAAGGAGTAAATTATGGACAATCGGCTGCCACCTGTGGTTCCTATGCATAACTAAGAGACAATCTGCCAAGTCCGGAGTGTAGGTGTGGGAGTTGCATCCTAACTTACAGCCACCTTGGCCAGATGCAGCCTCATTCACACCAGTGCAAGCACACAGGATTCACAAACCCAAGCAAATGCAATGTTTACAAGAAGAGAAACAGACTCGTGGAAGTGTAGTCTGTCTGATTTATATCCAAGATCATCAGCTTTCCTATGTACAGTGGGTTCTTACTGTTCCAATAGTGTGTAATTATTATTTTTATAATAATGATGTCCCATACTGATTTCTTCATCTGGTAAGAATTTGCTCCTTCAGAAGTGGTTGTCAGAGTGTGATGTCTGCTGACAGAAAGCACAGTGGGTTTCAGCAGCATGCAGTGGTGGGCTTGCAGGTGGTCATCTCCCGGTGGCTTTGTGAGACAGATGACAAGGGTTTCAGCTCTTCCTTTTCTCCCCCCACTTCTAACATCCTCTCTTCCAGTCCATCTTGATGAATACGAGGACCTGCGTGCCATTCCTACATGTCGGCTTCATTCCTTGTGGGTCCAAGAATATTCCAACCCAGAGAAGAACATGCACAACTCCACAGCTATTGCAGTATCTGCCAGCTCAGCATCTGGGAAACTGAGAACAACCCTCCATGTGTCTAAAACTTGAGTGGTTATGCAGACATCAAGAAGGTTACAGAACTAGTGCTAGCCGAAGAGAGCAGGCTTGGGATCTGCCCTTAACAGAGGGGCCGTTTTCTGTAACAATCTGTTACCATAAATAGGCTGAATATATCCACACACAGGCACACAGAATGTTAAGGATTGGAAGGGACCTCGAAAGATCATTGTGGTTTATTTCATATTAAGTATTACTTGGGTTGCCTCTGTGTGCTCTGCCAGTCTCTTCAGTCAAAAACTGGTGAAGAAGGGATTGTTAATGAGTTATTGTTGAACCAAACAACTTGCAAGCCCAGGTTTTGCTTCAGGAAGATACCAGTAACCAAGAAAATCTGCTTAAAACGGTATCTAGTAAGACGTGCCAGTAGGCCAGTGCTGATGGCAGTATTATAAACCATAAGGTGGCCATATAAAGGCCACAAGAACATTTGGTTTTGTTTTCACTTCTCTCCTGATCTCTGCAAATGTGAAAGAGGCAATTTCAAAATGTGTTTTCAACTTACTTATTAAGAAATAGTAGTAATGACAAATGTGATCTTTGTTTTTCCTTTGATTACATAGCTATGAGCCCTAAGTGTTCTTGCTTCCTAATTGCAAAGGTGATAAAGATGAATTGGTAATTAAAAACCCTTTCCCGGACAGGTCTTTACATGCTTGAGTTAATTAAGTCTTTAAAAATTGATGTGACAAAAAATCTCAGTTTGGTCCTTTGTGATACTTTATTCCAGTTAGTTTTCTAGTTATACAGAGAGCTCTAATGTGACCGAGACCCAAATTTCTGACATAAATTACAGAAAGCAGCCTTCTTCTCTTTCATTTTCTTTAAAACTAAGGAAAGACTATTAAAAATTGTCCAGGTTTACTTTATGCATCAGTGAGAATAAAAGACCAAACCGCATTTCCATTTTAATTTGCAGATCTGTTACCTCTCCTTTGACTGCTTGTGATGAGCAGTGTGACTAATGAGCTCTGCTGGACCAAAAAGAGCGGCACTTTTCCCTTTCTTCTACTTCCCCGTTTTTTATTCTTGGGTGTGGTTTTATTATGTTGCTCGCCTCTGATGTTTTGCAGCTTTTCTGGTCTGCGCTTGGACTAATTCCCAGATCTGTTGTTACAGATTTTAACTTTGCCATGTACCCACCATCAATGATAGCAACTGGAAGTGTGGGAGCAGCCATCTGTGGCCTTCAGCTCGATGATGGAGACAGCCTCACGGACCTCCTGGCCAAGATCACAAACACAGATGTGGTGAGTGTCCTGCATTCCTCTTCTCCTACTACTTCTGAGAGCATGGTGGAGAACCGTATCATCAAACTGGGCCTGATCCTGAAGGCCAAGTGGACAAAGGAGAGAAATGATCCTGGAGCAAGCAGGTTGCAGGCATGGACCCAACACCTTGTTTATTGTGCTTTGGATGTCCAGAGCTCTCTGGTCTCCTGGCTTAATTTTTCATTCATGTTTTGTTCAGTGGCTTGGAGAGGAAAGCCTGCTCTGCACACTCTGGCTGATGGTCAGGCTTGCTGTATTGGGGAGCTGCCTCCAATATACCACTCTGGGTTATGGAATGAGCAGGCAGACAGGTTCCCTTGGGGTCTAAGGTAAACCAGTATGTCTGCCAGTGGATGCTGCTCTTCTAACCCTAGTTGAGGTATCATCTAAAAAAATCCTTCACTTGAAGGCACTGAAAAATGAACTAACCCTCTGGCACAGGCACAGCATGAGGCACGTGGAACCCTGGCTGTCTGGGTGTTGGTCTGTCGCTTTGCTAAGCTCTCCCCTCAGAGGGTGTTGGCTTGTCAGAACATCCTGTTCTCACTAGGAGAGGTCAGTCCGATGGCACTTCAGTGATGCTCAAGCTCACAAGTGGGTTTGCTGGTGTGGGGTCAGCTTCTGGTGTGGACATCAAGAAACCCCAGACCTGACAGCTGTGCTTGGCAGTCCCAGCTCAGAGGACTGACAGGAGTGCTCAGGGTGCCTTCCCCAGATGCTGGTGCCTCTCCCGCTGTGCCACTTTATCAGAGGGATGCTGCAAGGAGAGCTTAATGAGCCTCCAAATCCAAACTGCTTGGGCTCTGGATAAACATGAGATTCATCTCTGAGGCTGACATGTTTTACTGTGATGAATTTCACTGAAATTCACTTAAAAGGAAAGAAAATGAATGAGGCTAAGAAGGTAAAACTTTTTCTCTACCATAGAAGTATCGTTTTCCAACATGTTGTCCTTCACATGTGCTAACTATTAATCCATGTATTGATTTTGCTATGCAGATTAAATGCACTGTGCAATTACAAGGTCTGTGATAACATCATCAAAAGAAAGTTTGCTTTTTCCGACAAATGCTCTACATTTTGGTTAAAAAGGAATAGTCTGATTTCACAAAAAAAAGGAATAATTTCACTATTCCTTTTTTTCCTTATCAATTGGAATGAGCTTTATTTTTAAGTGCAGTTCTGGGACTTCCCATTTGTTTTGATTGGAACTGGGCTTTGCACAGAAAAAGGAGCATTCCCAATTCTGAGTGCTTACGATGTAAATCAAGTAGCTGCAGAAATTTAAGATACGTTTATTTCAGTGTCAGTGAAAACTCTACACGGGTAACTGCTCTTTTTTGTGTGTGTCTCGTAAGTGTGGGGAAGCAGTGGTGAGACATCACAGTAAGCAGCAGGAGGGTGCAAGGAGAAGAATCCTGTATGACAATTCAGACTGCGTGGCCTGGTGCAAGTATTGCATAAATCTTGTTTGTACAGTCCTTAGCATTGAGACTGGGTAGATCCATTAAGTGCATTTCGTTTGTGTGGATGACGAGTTACTTGTTATTGGTACTGTTACTGGCGGTGGGTATTGGATGGGTGAAGTTTGACTTGGATGTTTGACTGGATGAGACGTGATGAGTTTTAGATGTTGCATTTGGCAGATGTCCAGGAGGACTCTTATGACAAGTGGGCAGATGTGAGAGGGACAAGAGAAAACAGGGCAGAGAAAGACAACGATTTAGGGAGAGACTTCACATCTTGTTAGCAGTGGTGCAGTCTTCAACCAAGGTTGTGAATATCCACAGAACAAGGAGAGCAGTTGTTGATAGCCACTAAGAACTTCTTATAATTTCATGAGTTAAGCTTTATGGAGTGTCTGAAACACTGGTGCCCCATCACTGATTTTCCTTGTTATATGATGATGCCAGATGAAGTTGTTCCTACTCGTCTGCTGCTTATTTTCATAGGTGTTTTTGCTGATGTGTGGTCACAGCAAAATCTGATGCTCATACCCCTATGTTTTCAAACCTCATCCTGGAACTGATCCAGCTTCAAGGAGTTGGGAAGGATCACTTGTGGAGTTGGCTGGTCAGGGGGGCTTGCTTGGCTTCTAAACTGGATCACTTGACCGATAGATTTTCAAGAACAGCCTCACGAACAGAAGAGCTGAACACAGAAAAAGGAACATTTCCAGTGGAAAATGTTCTAATGGGCAGGGCAAGATGGGGGTGAGAGGAGTATCGTGAGCCATCACTGACTGTGGGCTTGTGCCACAGCTCTAGAAATTATGGTCTGACTGAGGGATCAACTTGGTAGTCAGCAGAACAAGGGTAATGATGAGAGCAAGGGAATAACAGGGTGTGAGTGGGAGCATGAGTAGTCCTTACGGAGGTGGCGAAAGGACGGGTTGACAAAACAGAGTGAAGGAGAAGAGAGTAATTTGAGTCTGTGAGGAGCCTTCACTGACTGGCATCTGATGGCTGGCATCTGCTTCTCCTGCTATGAAGTAGAAAAGACCACCCCACTGCCTGCAGAAATCCTTGGGTAGTCCTTTGGAAGTTCTTTTTAAAGGCAGAAGCAAGTTGTGCTCAGGTGCCTCCAAAACCCTGACCGTGAACAGATACCATCAGCAGAGCTCATAATTTTGTTCCTATGCCATCGGATTAATAATGTAGTCTTTCCATCAGCAGACCATGTTTCCCATAACAATGAGCTGATAAACTGAAGCCTGATAAACTTTCTGGTGTCTTTCTGGTGGAATTTTCTCTTTTTTTGGTATGGTATAGGCCATGTTAATTGACTTTCCAAGCATGTGGCAAGCATATTGCACATAATGACATTTGAGACGGGAATATGTGGATTTTTTTTTCCTGTCTTGGGAGTTTTTCTGGATTCTCTTTGGTATTTATGCAATTAAAGTTCTTGTTCTCTCTTATGGGAGACACTGAAGTTTTCTCAGGCATCCCAGTGCTTCTTAATGTAAGGTGCTTTTGCAGCACCTTGTAGATTGGACAGACTTTCTCTTTCCTGATTGTTAAAAGTCTGAAAGAAAATACCTGCCAAAACAGCTTAATAGTTCTTAAGTGGATAGGAGAAAAACAAAAAATTGTTTTTTCTGATTGAAAACGTCTTCATTCATTTTCCTTGAAATGTAACAGATTTTCACCGCACCCCCCCACTCCCCCCGAAATGTGCTTTTGGCCTTTCTGATAAAAAATCTTCTCAGATCTGTCAGAGCTTATATGCCTTTGTTTAAAAAAAAAAAAATCTTCCCAAATAACAAAGATCTCAATATATTACTGGTCCCATCGCCTCTCCAGGAGTCTGTCGGCATTGGGTACAGACTAACTTACTTCCCTTTGATCCTGGTCTCAGCCCACAGCAGCACAGACTGCAGAGGAGAGTCTCACTTGGCCACCATGTCAGAGCATGCTTGGGACAAAAGGAGCTTCTGGATAATTTAACAGTTAAAAAAAAGTAAGTCTTTGCAGAAGTTAGAGGTGCTGTTATTTTTTCAAGATTATCTCAAACTCTTGTGTTCTGCAAGCTTTGAAGACTCATCTCAAGCGAAGGTGGCCAGAATTTTTAACTTGGGGAAAATAGTGTATTTTTCATCAAACACCTATTTGGAAATGAGATAAATATATTGGTAGACACTTTGCTGAGACTTTTGTATTGGAAAAATGCAAAAGGGCCCAGGACTGGAAGCTTTGATCCCAGATGTAAAAGCCTGAGTGAAAGATAAGTTGAAACAAGGGTCTCAGAGAAGTATGGGGCAGTCTTAGCAATAGGTAGTAATATTGGCCTCATCTGTAAAATGTATTGTTGGAACAAATGTACTGGCTAGGTTGTGTAAGAGTTGGCCTGAGGCTGTGTTAATGAAGAGTAAAGGCTATTGTAATATATATTTTAAGCTGGGACTTAATTAAAATTGAATGAACAGCTTCAGTTCTCTCACTTCCTAATTTCTGCTGCCTGAGAGCTCTTCCTGCAGTGACACAACTAATTCATCGTCAGTGTATGAATGAGTTTGTTCTCAAAGGGGAGGCTAAGGAAGAGAAAGAAATGGGAGCTTCTAGGCTTCAGGAGCGTCATGCACTGGAAAAGAAAAGGAACTTGGAGAAATTACATTTCTGGAAAGGAAAAACTTGGTTGCCTGACCTCCCCCCACCTCTGATAACCTACAGGGAACAGCAGAGAGCTGGGAAGAGTCTTTCCTGACCAGAGGGTCCTGGAGGCTTCTGCTTTTAAAATTTCTTTCTTCTGGTGGGTGTGATTGCTTAGAGTGGAAAGAGATGTGGGGACTTTCTCATTGGCTTCCCCAAAAAATGTCTCTGCCTGAGGTGAAGCATGAAAAATCTCAGCCTCAGAGCAGATGGCATATGAAAATAGGGAATGACAATGAAATCCTGGTGCTACTTGACTGCAGTGAGCTTTTCTGAACTTTTACTCTTCTATAGTGATAATGTGAGGGTGCTGTTTTCTAGGAAATAATCAGCATAAACCAAGAGGCTGAAGTCAGTTTATTTGGTTTAGATTTTCACTAGTGTAACTGCAACTGGAGTTCACCATTTGTTGCTATAATATTCTTAATGGACATCTCATTAAGAATTAGACCAAAAAATTGATACTAATAACCAGCATTTAATTTATAACCCGGCAGTTGGGTAAACAAACAAGCAACACATGAGTGTTTCTTTCAAAAGCACATTGGTGTCAGCTGTC
Source organism: Heliornis fulica (assembly GCA_013399135.1). NCBI lineage: Eukaryota > Metazoa > Chordata > Aves > Gruiformes > Heliornithidae > Heliornis > Heliornis fulica. The sequence goes on from VXBZ01000601.1 coordinate 163,409, forward strand.
TTTGTATGCATCCAAAGCAGCACTCCAGACTTTAGACAAGATAGTACAAGGCTTCCCACCAGTGTCATTCTATGGATAACAGTTATTTCTGATAAAGAGCTGCCCTGGGCCATTTGGGTGAAGGTCAGAGCACAGTCTGAAGAGTCAGTGACAGTGACTCCTTGCAAACCTCAGTTTCATTACTCTTTCCACCTACCAAAATAAACAACCAGGGAGACACTCGTGGAGAAACTTAGAAGCTCAGCAGCCTTATGGGTAGTGAAAGTAGCTCAGCATGGTATATCTGAATTGCCTTTTCTGGTCATTATTGTCCCAAAGAGCCATTAAGAGCTAGACCCACACAGCTCTGCAGGACAGGAATCACATGTTCTGAGCTGTTCTGCTGCCAGAGGGTGGGAATATTTTCTTTGCTGTTTTTTGAAGAGGAGAAGAGAGGCTGGTGTGCAAAGAGTTAACAGACCTGCTCACAGGAAGCGCACTGAGCTCCGTGCGCATCTCTTGGTGGGTCATTGCAATGGAAAAATAAACAACTGGGAAAGTCAGGAATTTCCAGCACCAGCACTCCAGTGAGTGCAGTGTTCTATCTGTGGAGCCAGATGCTTCAGAGGAGGATACAAGCATCCCTGCTGTGTGCAGTTACGGTATATGAGGAAGAATAGCTGAATGAGTAGGGTACGTTTTAAGACCTTGCAATCAGTATTCTGCCATTGACACAGAACTGTCTTGGTTCAGATCTTTCTCCTCACCTCCTGGAAGAGCAGCTGCCAGTTCAGTGTGCCGGGTCATTAGCCGCTTGTCTGGAAACTGCCTCTCTGGCCATGCCTGGGAGCATTCTCATCAACGACATTCAGGGCGCGTGTGCCCTGACCTGATTGCTGCTGGCATCTCCTTTGAGCCTGCCCTGCTCTCCTGCATTCCTGGGGTCCCATATCTCCTTGTGGAGGAGGCAGACGTTCATATTTCTGAGAAGCTCAAAAAACTATTGCAGGGGTAGGTCTGTAGGTGAGGTCTTTACCTGTTACAGAGCACCTTAGACCAGAATTCTGTAGGCTGAGGTCTGTGAGAATTAGGCACACAACAGAGTTTTGAGGATATCCCTACTTTGAGCAGGAAGTTGCATATGCTGACCTTCAGAGGGTCCCTTCCAGTCTCTTTCTTTGAGGCTGAGTGCACTGAAATAGAGAAACAATTATCTCATAATAAAAATGTGTTGAGGCTTAACATCAGTCACAAAAGCTAGCAAAGTTCAATCCCAAATTAGGCTGGTTAGTAGCTGTTTCTGGAATGAGCTCTGCAGCACCACAACCACCAGAAGGGTGGGCCAGGTTCACTCTGTCTGACAGTGAAGGCTACATGTGCATGTAAGGAGCATCTTCTTCCTAGAGGCTAGCTCTTAAAGGTGCATCCAGGTGACAAAAGGAGTTGTCCACCCCACCATCAGCAGCAGGCGAAGGGTTTTCAGGCATAGCCATGGGCTCTAGTCCCTCCTGAAAGTCTGTTCCCAGATGGGAACCTGTCTCTGCTGAATGGCTTTGAAAAATCCAAAGCATGTTTAGATGCCTGGTGTAGAAAGAAAAAAGGAACCAAGCTTTTCTTAAAGTCTTATTGAATCAGCTGGCTGTGAGCCCTTGAAAATGTGGAGTCAGACTCTTTTGAAGACTGGGTCCACAATAAATGGCATGTAATATATTGCCACTTAAATGTGCTACATATGTCAGTGCTGGGATTTATTTTTATTTCCCAAGGTCTGAAAAGTTCCTTCCTAAAGGTGCCTGCAGATTTCTGCACAGAGGCAACATTCAGAGCCACCATGTTCAAGAATTCTGTTTCTGCAGAGGCAGAGTATAAAATCATGGAAATCTATCCTGAATGGGTAGCATTTGAACACTGTCCCTACAGAGCACATACAGCATTTATCCCCTCTTTTGTAGTGTTTAGGGCCTGTGGTTTTGGAACCAAGTAACAGGACTTGCTGTATCTTATCCTGCCTTATTTGTTGCAGACCGCATTTTGTATGCAAGGAAACAACAGACAAAATAGCCTCCAAAAGAAAGGAAGAATGAGATAGTTTCCTAAGTTGTCTTTGCCTGAGTTGGCAGCTGTTCTGCTTCATTCAGCTTTTTGTTCCCCAGTGAGTGCTGTGCGTGTGTAGCAACAATGGGGTGATGCAGTTACACCGCGGGCTGATGGCGGAGTTCCGTCAGATCCATTCATAAATACAGCCTCCACCGGCGCGCCAAGGAAGCCAGGCCCCCCGAGGAACCAGCTCCGCAGCCCGAGGATAGCTGCTGCCGGAGGAGCTCGTGGATCTGTGATGGATAGTCTGGTCGGAGCCTGGCCCTCGACCTCCGGTGTGGGGCTCGTACAGCTTTGTGTAACAGGGGCAAGTTGTCAGAGCTTCTTAAAAAAACCCTTTTTCGATAAATGTTCGCTGTGTTGGTTGCAGCAGGGTAGCCACGGGTTTTCACACTCACGGGGTATACTTGTTAGAGGTGATCAACTTGAAACCCCAAGTCCCATTAATGCAGGGGAGTATTGTTTCACGCATGGCATCTGCCCCTGAATCACACTACCAGTGTTTTTGGCTTTACTCTCTCTTATTTCCAGTTCTGAAAACATTGTTCTCTCCTGTTGCTATGAGAAATACCCACATGAGCAACAGGAAACCAGCAGACTGTTGAAACAAACAGTGGAACTGAATCTAAAAAGTACACCCTTGAAAGTGCTGAAAAGACCAAAAAATGCCAGAGAAAAATGTGACATCTCTCAGATGCCCAACATTAGCCATTTTATAAATTGCATTATTACAGTAATGTAGCAATAGTAAGTGGAGAAATTCTGGCATAGATGGGGGTGGTTTTTTGTATTTTTAAAGTGAGATGTCTTCACTAGTCTGCATGAGATACTTTTTGGAACAGCAAATTACTGTTTTCTGTACTTGCAGATGGAAAAACAGTTATAAACGTTTATTGGTAATTGATGCTATTTGTAACAGTAGCAAAAATAGACACATTTAGGAAGGAAAATATTTCTGTTTTTAAACTGTGCCCTTTAGATGTGTCATCAGTGAGATACAGTAAGTGTAGTAAATGGGCATGATATTCCCACAGCAGCTTTTCAGGCTTTCATTTTAGAGAATGTTGGTGAGCCGAAGGCCTGTGCTGGGCACACAAAGGCCCCTGCTTTGGGAAGGAATCCCTGTTTATATCAACAGTGAAGCATGCACTTTGGAGAGGTTTGAATTGGGGTCTAAGTGTGATCCAGCAGAGGAATCCAGCCATCTTTTGCATTTGGGAGTATAGATGATGCATTCTGTGCTTGAACTTATGTAAATCTCTACTCCTCAGTGCTTAGCTGGTTGCTGCTCTCTCTTTGATTATCCAAGCAATGCACACGTGACCGATGAACGGTATTGCCATTTCACATATCTCCAGTTTCCTTTCCATTTATCATACCAGCACCCACACCTAAAAAAAGGCCTTTTCATATTTCCCTTTTGCAGTTATAGAAAGAGGAAGGGATCTTCATGGCAGTCATCAGGGGCATTAACAGTTATTTATGAAGTAATTAATGTATATGTGGAAAACCAGCCACCCTGTAACACAAAAATGCCAGAAGGCTTTTGCTGCATACTCCCAGCTTTGGGTCTCTGAGCTTACAGAGAAGCACCCAGGGTTTTCTAGGCTCTGAAATCTGGTCAGGAAGTACAGGAGAGCCACAACGTAACCTGTGGAGTTACAGCTCAGTGTTTTGCATCATTTTTATGCATATGTTAAATATAACAACAGTCTTGCTCTCTTCTGTTCTCTCTTCTGCTGCTGGTTGTAAAGGAGGGTAGGGCTGCAGTTTAGCTTTTGAAAGTCCTTGAGAAATGACCCACTCAATTGCTTAGCGTGATCGTCCTCAGCCTTGTCACTGCAAAGGAAGAATTTCATGACTCTGCTTTGGCTGGTCAGGATAGTTTTCACAGCTCTGCCTTGCTGTTGTTTTCAGCATGGTGCAGCTTGGGCTGTGGTAGTGATGGCAGGCGTGCCGTCCCAATCACTGCCGACTTCCCTGGGGTTACCGGGCTGAGCTCCTGGCAGCTGCATGTCCCTAAGTCCTGGGTAGGACTCAGATTTGGCATTTCTTCTCTTCAGTGGTTTCTGACTGCTCTGATCAAAGCTGTTCAACTGGCTCAGGCTGCTGCCGGTGCTGCTCTGTATTTGCTGATGCATAACACTTCACCGTAATGCTAAGATCTTGTCGAGGGTTAAGTGGCATTTGAATTTAACAGAATTAAATGGAAGCTTGTTAAACCGTAGTTTTAATGTCTTTGGTTTCTTCCTTAAATGCTGCCATAACGTGTTTTCTGTGGACACTGGTACTCCCAAATGAGTGCCATCTTGGATGGGCAAAGGCAAGGTTCAGATCAGCTCCCAGGTACCCATTAGGAGCCTTGCTGGTGTAAGCTTTCTTCTTCTCCCAGCCAAGACCAAAACTTGAGATGCAAATGGGGAATCTAAAAACCACATGATTCAGAAAGCACTGTGTCCCAAGGCACTGTGGAAGAGACTGGAGCTAAGCTCATCCCTTCTGCACAGCATGCATCCCTGTGAGCGACGAAGCTGGTTGCTGGCACAAGGACTGCGTGTTCTGGCAGACCAGGGTGATACATGACCAGTATAGACCCCAGGGTGTGCTGTCATTTCTCAGCCATGCCTGGCTGTGAAATGAACAGAGTAGTTTAAATCCGCTTTAGAGTGGTTGTTGTTGTGGAACTAGGTACAGTAAATTGGGTGGCAAGACACTGGCACAGGTTGCCCAGGAAGTTTGTGTCTGCCCCTTCCCTGTGAGTGCTCAAGGCCAGGTTGGATGGGGCTTTGGTTAACCTGGTCTAGTGGGAGGTGTCCTTGACTATAGCAGGGTGGTTGGAACAAGGTAGTTTCTAAGGTCCCTTCCAACCTAAAGCGTTCTGTGATATGATTCTATGAAATGCACGGACATGGTCCTTATGGCCACAGAAGCTCTGGATTGATTCAGAATGGGGAAAGAGAGAAAAGATGCATGGCTGAAATAGTTTACTTTTGCTGTGACAGCACTCCCATTGTCGGCATTTGAGAGGTTTGATCTTTTTCTTTGTGGAGAAGGTGCCATACTGCAGCACAGTAGCTGCGGGGTCTGATGCAGAGACCATTGCCATCTGAACAGTATAGCGAGTCACCTTTGGTTTGGACTTGGGCAGGGTGCCATGAAGACTTGAAAATGGCTAGGTAAAGTCTATGGTAGAAACCCAAGCTGTGTTACTAGAATACTTACAAATTGTCTTTTCAACACCCTTTTTAGTTGTTTGGTTTTTGTTTTTGATTTTTTTCAATTTATCTCTCTGGTCATGATTTTGCAAGATGGAGAGGACATCTTGCACATGTTTAAATCAGTAAAGCTGGAGAGGCAGACTGTGGTGGTCATAATGAGGTTATCCTGGAGCTCAGAGCAGTCAGGACTGAAAATCCCAGTAATTACTAGAGGAAAACAAGAGCCTGTTGAGTGGGATGTCTCCCATAAGAGCTTGCTGGTGGCTGTTTTTGTAATAGCATGATGAACGTCTGTTTAAACTTGGAAGCTGAGGGTAGGCAGTATAGAGTATTTATATTATATAGATGTTGAAAAGTTGTCCAAAGAATGTATAATATTCTGTGTTATCTTTCCTAGTGCTTGTGCTTTCTTTAAAGGTTGTCATGCATGGAAATTGAAATCCTTATCTATTGACATGGATAAGTAGATCCAGTAGTAGGCCAGTGGATTCCTTCTTCCAAGTTATTTTCGCTGCCAGTGTTCCCATTGCAGCCACTCAGGGTACTCCTCGTGGACATAGAAAAGCATTGCTTTTCCTTCAGTGCATTTCAAGTGTGCTAGTAAAATCACCCAGGGATGAAAAAGTTTCAGAATAAAAACAATAAGAAGAAAGAAACCCAAAAGTTAATTGCCACTTTAGTTCTGTACTGCACGCTGAAGTAAAAATAAAACTATGGAATGGAAAGTACCTGAACTATTTTAATCATTAAAACTACCAGACCATATAGAAGAATGGGGAAGTTGATCCATGTGACACACATTTAAGAAAACTTTCTTATAAAAACAACAAAGGCAACCCTACAATATTCTGAAGGAACAGGCCAGTCCCTGTGTTGCAAAATCTGGGGCTGTTACTTCAGTGCATTAATGTTCCTTCGGGGAAGATTTGCTGAAAATAATGCAGTTTTTCTTTTCTCTTTGATAAAGTTTTTTTTTTTTTTAAAGCTTTCATTTTCTATTGTCAGTACTGTCTACAGCTTGCAAAATGAAAGTCCACCAGTGAATTATGTGGTGGATCCACATGAAACTTGGAGCGGTTAAAGCCATTGCACTGAGGAAGGCCAGGCTGTTTGTCTTGTTAGGTTTTTGTTAATTTCTGTGTTGTGGCACATGACTTTGGGTTAGCAGAAAGACCCAGTGAAGAAAACAGAAGTGGTGGCCCCATCCATAAAAGAAGCCGCTTGCTGATTCACACTGTGGCGACTGGATTGAAAAGATACTCATGATAAATGCCTTTTTTGTTCCCTTTCACCTGTGAGATTACCATCCAGCAGGTTTCTTACGCCTTAAAACTAGCTGCAGACTGAGAGACTTGTTCAGGTGTGCAGCAGATGTGCTTTTAGGATTCTAGTGCAAGCACTTTGCTCATGTGTCACGTTGGCCAGGTGTAAACATCTTCTGCCAAGTCCAGTTTATTAAAAAAGCCATCGACAGGATAAGTTGGCATAAAACACATTGCTCAAGTCTGTCCACAGCACTCCGACATCCTGCTGTGCCTGGGATCACCTGGTCACGTGACCTGAATCCTTCGGCAGAAGCAGCGTTGTGAGCCCCGTGCGCGACGTTCAGCGAAGCAGGATGGTTGGTTGGCTGCTCAGGCAGTGCACAGAGCCAGGATTCATGCACGGAACCGGGATTAATGATTACACAGGCACAGCCTGAGGTGGACGAGTTTGTTGTATCTCCGTCATCAGTGCTGGAGAGTTTGGGCTGCATCTGCTGGTGTGTTCCAGCTCGTTTTGCTGCATGACTGAGGTTCACTCATGAATCTGGTATTTGGGTTGGTTTTTGTTTTAATAGATTTGATTGTAGAGCTCGACAACCTGCACAATTAAGGTTTTGCTGGTTTTGGTTTATGCTGGCCAGGAGATTTCAGCTCCTGGATGGATGCTTCATAGAAAAGAGTAATTAAACAGAATGTATTACTCAGATTAATTTAAGGAAAAAAAAAAGAAAGATTTAGCATGCATGTAGCAACTTTTTTTTTGTGAAGCTGTTTCATTTTGAATGTGACAAGATGCTCATTTTACCATAGTTTTCTTTGTTTTAAGGAATTCGGTCTTCCATTAAGTTCAAAATGTAGGTGTAGGCCAGAGCTAACAGATGACAGAACAAATACATCAGTGGCTTGTGAATCCCTATATGAAATAAAATCAGTGCAGGCTGTGACAATTGCAGCCAAGGCCCCTTTATAGATGAAGACATCAGAAATGAGCCATGTGCCTATGGGGGTACCTGGAGATTTTAGCCATTTAATTTATTTTAAATTAAATATTATACCGACCGTCAGATGCTTTTTATAATAAAAGTGTAAATGATCACATATAAGGGTGTTTAGGAACAAATCTGGCTCCAAACATGCAGACCTTATGTTCTGTGTGTCACCACCCTTCCTTCCCCAAGCCTGGCTGCAAGGAAATTGCCTCATTAAGTTCTCCAGTCTGAAGCTGCTCATAAAAAAATCTGGTTTATTTTTAAATTAGGCACCACTATGCTTTAAAAAAAAAGAAATTCTTACATCCAAAAAAAAACCCAAAGAAAAAAGTGCATTGCAAGTGTAGTTGGTAACAGGACTCTCTAGACTGGTGTCCTTGGTTGGTGCTCTTGGTCTTTCTTCCATTTGAAAATGCCTTGACCCTTGAAGTAACTTTTTGCTATTGTCCTCTTGGAAACAGGTGAATACTGACAATAGGTCTAAAACCCACCTAATCTAAAACCAGGGGATCTTTCTTTATGAGAGTTTCTGATAGCTTTTGGCAGTCAGGTACTTTGGAAGAAAGGCCAAGGAATTTGTCCAGCTCCCATCGTTAAACAAGCAATTTCGGTATTAGGAAATCACTAAGCCCCCAGTAATACAGGAGCAAACCTCAGCTATAAAAATATTTACCTGGTTAAACAAAAGTGTATATCCTTATCTTAAAAAAAGAGCTCTGCCAGCAGCAGCAGGAAGGTGGCGACAGAGAAGCCCTTCTCCTTGCCTTTTGCTGAAAGGAGGACCCTGTGGGGTGAGGCGTGTTAAAATCTTGCTTGTCTGTCCCAGATCTCATCACCAGGAGCAGGAGGCCAGCAGACAGCAGTCCCCAGACAACGGGAGTGCAAACGGGGATGGGCTGCTGCCCAGGGCTCTGCCTGCCAGGTTTAGGCATCGTTCTGAGCCCCACAGTCATTCATCAGTTACAGATGATTGCAGTTATGCACTGGCTGTGGCAGTGCAGTGGTGGTCACTGTGAGGTACCTCTGATCTCCCAAGAGCACCGTTCCTGCTCACAGAGTGTAAGGATGAGTTACAGGAGTGACAGAAATCATGGCATACCCTGGAGGCAGCTGTGAAGAGCTGGAGATGATGTCTGCAATGTATGAGATGCAGAAGTCTTTTCAGTGTCTGGGCAAGGACTGGTGCAACTCTGAGCAGGTTGAAGCACTCCCTTGCTGTACTGTGGGCTACACTGGTGCCTGATGGAGCTCAGGAGCAGAATGCTGTGCTCCATGAGATGAGGAGCCTACAGCCTGAATTCAGTGTTCAGTGCTGTTCAGGCCGTCTTAAACAAGCACTCCATGTCCCAGCTTCCCAGCTTTGGCGATGTGGCTCCATTGCAGTGGTATGGTACATACACACACCATTTTTCCTATAACCTGGTTTCCAGAGGAAGGAAAAGTGGATTCCCAGGCTGGCAAGGAACTCCTGTGCTCAGCCAGACTTAGTTGCAAACAGGAGTGAAGGTTGCCTTCATCCAAAGCACAGATCTTCACAGTCAAAAGGGCTCTGAAGTTTCTTCGCCAGACTTGGCAGCACCTCTGAGTGTGCACAGACTTCTGCAGCAGCACTGCAGTTTGGCTTTGGTCTTCTCATAGGCTGAGGATACATAGCTGCTTTGGTTCTGCTCATGAGGATCTGTCCTGCTGGTCCGTTGCTGTTGGAGCCGAGGACCAAGACTTCTGTAAGCTTTCCTAAGCATGGGCAATATGCAGTTTCCCGAGCCATGTATCTTGTATAACCTTGGGCTGCATTTCTTGAGAATATCAAAAGATATCTGCCCCCACTCTGTTGTGCCATGCTGAATCCTAAGTACACTTAATCGGCTCAAAAAAACCCACAAATGGAAACTTCAGTTAAGAGCTGGCTAGTATTGGTAAACTTACCTGCTTCCCTTAACCCTTTCCTTGGACACAGCAGCACTTCTTTTTTTGTTGTGGTTTTTCCCCTTCCCTGTAAAAGCCAGCCTGAGGGTGAGGGTAAAGTGTGGGAAAGTAGCTCCAGTGGCTGAGACTTGAAAATATTGCTAGTAGTGAGAAACGTTGCTTATAGTGGAGCTTCACTCAGGTTGATGGAGTACATATGGTACAGCAAGCCAGTTAACTCAACCAGAGGTCTTTTTTTTTTAGGGACAATCTCCCACAGTCCCCAACTCTTGGGACAAAAGTCGAGCACAGGGAAGGCTCTGTCTGCTTGCTGCACACACACGATGTTGCAGCAGATGTTTTCCATGTCGCTGTGCCCTGTACTCTGTTCACTGCAGTGTTACTAGTGATGCTGAGGTAAAATAGTTCTGAGCAAAACTGCAGGCAGGTACCTGAGACACTCCGGAGATTTCAGTTACGTTTTGGGGGTTGCACTCAGTGGTCTCTTGAGGTCCCTTCCAACCCCTTCAGTTCTGTGATTCTGTGATTCTCTGGCTTTGGTTGTTGTGATACATATCACTGAGAATGTTCTCATGGAAAATATGGCTGGCATCTCATCCAACCCACTTTTCATGGGTCAGTTTGAAAAGCCATCCTTCTCCCCCCTATTTGGCAGATGTGCCTTCAGAGAAAGGTGGTGACGTTCATTAAGCAGGACAGTTTGACAGCAAGGAGAGGACATGATTTTGCAGCTAGCAGCTGCTGGCTGGTAGCCAAGAAAAATGGATGTTCATCATCCTCCAGAGCTAATTGTGCGCATCATGAAAGTAAATGTCATCAGCAGAACAGATGCTCTGCATTTGACATGTTTTCCCATTCTGGCTAGTATGACAAATTAAACCTCCATACATTAATATTTCACAGTCTCCCAAATGACATGGTATTGAGTGTGAAAAGCAGCCATAGTTTCTCAGAGCCCAGCTCCCTTACATTGCATTGTAGTTGAATCCTGTACTCTGTCCCTGGACTGGCACAAGTCCCTGTGCCCAGCTGCATTCTTCAGCTCCCATACCTGTAAGTGAGAATGGTGATACCAGGTCTTGACGCTCCTGCCAGATGCTGCTGTTTTTAAAATACTCTGCTGTAAAACTCCTTGCTATCAAAACGCCCCTGCTCTTCCGCAGACTGAGATTTCAGTGATTTTACAGTGTCAGTACATTTCTCAGTGTTGTAGCATGGGAAAAAAAACAAGCATCAGAAAAAACAGCTTAGGGTAGTACCAACTATACAGTGTTGTATTGATGCTCTCATAGTCCCAGAACAGTGCATGTAACTGGTGATGTGTTTATACAGTCACAGCTTGGGTTTTATTCTTCAGTTTCTGCTCTAATCAAGTGCTTGTCGGTATTTTCTCATGTCTTTAAATAACCATATTATTTGGTCTTCCAGGTAATATTATGAGGAATGTGGAATATCCTGTAATACTTTAGTGGTTGTCTTTGTCACTGTGTCTGTTTTAAGTGTGGTGAATCCCTCATATTTAATTATTTATAGTGCTGTATCGTTGTGGAACCGTGAGTGTACACATACAGGGCTCCAGAAGTTGTGTGGCTGTACACTTACCCTGCTCTTTCTTTAAGAGGCGTGTAGTACCCTTGTAACTTGGTCGTCTCTGAGGTTTGGCTGTGAGTTTTGGACTTGCATCTTTTTGTAGTATCTGTCCTTGCTGTGAATTGCTGCCAGTAACTACGCCTAGGGCTGTAGTTACTGGCAGCAATAGTAAAATAGTCCTGCTCCCAGAGTGAATGTGCAGGAACGTATCCTACACCTCCTCTTTCTTCTCCTCCTCAACTGCTGAAATCACTTCTTCTCTGGAATGCACTCAGAGAATGATAACATAGCTTGTGTTTTGGGGCTGCATCATTTGTTCCCCGTGTGTGAATTTTCACAGAAAAACAGACCCTTCTTTTGCCTTTGCCTTGGACATCCAAGGCAACAGAGCACTGGGCTTTTTCAGGGAATCCTGAAACTTCTCCTTCAGTTCGATTTACCATCAGTTTGCTTGACAATAAAACTTGAGTGCCTCTGTCTCGGGGATGTTGGAATAGCACATGTTGGTTATTTGAAGAGAAAAATGCAGCTTGTTTGTAGTGAGGACCCACCCAAGTCACTTGACCTTGCATAGGAGAATGCAAAAATCCATATACCCCACCTTTTTCTTTTTTGGAACACTTTGGCTTCCTGCTCCAGAGGACGACACAAATGAGCAAGATCAGGTAAACTGTTCGGATTTGGAGAGCCTACAGAACAACATTGTTTTACCCAGGGGATTTGTACACAGTGCTTACCTGTGAGAACTCAAGGTCGTGTTCTCTCACAGCAGACACACCTCAGGAATACTAGAATGACACCCTTCCAACTTCTGCTAGCTTGGTAAGGGGAAAAAAACCCCATATTCTCCACTAACAGCTCAATTTGCTTTCTTTCTTCTAGGACTGCCTTAAAGCTTGTCAAGAACAGATCGAGGCGGTGCTAGTAAACAACCTTAGGCAAGTCCGGCAGCAGCAACAGCAAAGCAATCCTTCTAAGATGGTGGATGAACTGGACCAGGCCAGCACTCCCACAGATGTGAGAGATATCAACCTGTGAGGACATCAACACAGAAAGTCACGCTTGCTCCCTCAGCCCCTATATTTTTGTTATTATTTTTAGAGATTTTTTTTATCTGCTCCTACATAGAACGTATTTAAAGCTCTTTTAGGTAAAAAAAAAAAAATAATACAAAAACTGAATAATGAAAAAAAAAACCACCTGCCATTTGGTGCCTGTGATGTTCTACAGAAGGGAATCCCACAGTATATTTCGTAATTGCTATTTGATTATGTATCAGTGATATTAAATGCTTATAAAAGCATACAAAGTAGCTAGATAAATGTAAGCCTGCATTTGTGGGAACAAAGTAGAGTATACTTGTCTGTGTATTATGACCTAGTGCATACACCCCTTTTTTAGATTTAAGAAAGGAATCGTGTGTGCGATTTTATGGCTTGACTAGATTGCAAAGCAATAGAATA
>VXBZ01000601.1:177847-188393 GCA_013399135.1 Heliornis fulica
TTTTTCCTTCCTTCCTGATCACATCCTGCAGAGACGGTATACTTACCTCAGGTTTACTGGACAAAACATAAATGGTTCCCATTTTCACAATACCTCACAACATGACAGTTTGGGTTTTTTTCCCCAGGACTCGCGCTCCGTCCGCGATGGGGAGAGGTTGCAGGAAGCTGGGACACTGGCTCCCCTTCGGTCTTTGGTATACTTTTCATAGTGGAAAAAATGCATTGACTCTCTGCGGGCGGCTTCACTGGAGCAGGTCCGTGTTTCCCTAAACCAGCAGTGGGGACAGTCTTGTTCTCACTGCCGTCACCTCCCGCCTTAATGTTCAACGTTGGGAGCACCTGAAGTTGAGCAACAGTGTCTCTCCTGGAGGAAAATAGTTAAGTTTGTGGAAGCAAGACTCCAGAGCTCCGTGCAGCATGTACATGACTGATGAGAACATTCCTTGATAGTCCTCTTACACTAGTAAGCATGGCTTGACAGGGAGGTGCCAGCAGGTCCCCACACAGTGGTATGTCCTCCCAGTGCTGGGCTGCAGTCAGTGCAGGGACCACATCCATCATCTTTGCCTGGCTCGCTCTACTCTGTGCAGTAGGCCAGGTGTAAGCAGGAATAGCATTTAGGGTGCCCACCCCGCTCTTCATCCCACCCCTGCCGTACCCCAGTCCCATGCAGGGATCTCCTCTGGCAGGATTGTCCCCCTGGGGCTCCGCAGAGCTGACAGGGAAGGAGGGGAGTGAGACCTGTGGAAGGGCAAGGAGCAGGCACAGGAATTACGGCACCATTCAGCAGTCCTGGACCCTTCCAGCATCCCGATGGTCTGCCTGGGTTGCTGCTGGGGGTGAGGGTGACCTCGGCTGCAGTGATGGACCTGACCGTCTGGTTGCACCCAGAAGCGTACTGTATTTGAAGTCTGCAAGACATAGAGCTTGAGCATTTTTACAGTAGCATTCATAATTAAAAGTACTACATTTTTAACGGATATTAAAATAATGAATACTATTATATTGCAAATGAGGTGTGAGGTTTTCTTCCCTGAATTGCAGAAATCCTAAACCTTCCTACTGATTTATTAAAAAAACTACAAATGCTGCTGATTAAACCTTCACAAGTGCCAAAGGATTGGCACAATTCCTAAAAGTGTATCTCGCTCATCTTCCTACTGATGGTACTTTAATGATCTTCCCCTCCCTCCCATCACTGAAGTATAGGAGCACCTCGTAATCAATTTAGTTATATTCCCAACATGCTTATGAAAAACTTAGTATTAATCCCATTTTAATATCGATGATTTATGTTTGAATAATCAGATGGCTCTTTTATTACTCAGCAAACCACCTGGCCACTGGATTTTTTCCACTATGTTTATTACCGTGTTCTCATGTACCTCAGAAATCACTCTCGGTTGCACAGTTTCTGTTCTCAAGCTCTCTCTTTTTTTTTTTTTCTTTTTTTTCTTTTTTTTTTCCTTTTTTGCTTTATTGAGTGTGATGCCATATCAAGTCAATGTTACTCTCTCACAATGTGCTCTTTAAGACGTGTGGATGTTTATATGGTCAGGGGATGCTAGGAAGTGTGGTAGTAGACATGATCAGTGTAAACAAAAGTATTTAGAAAGTGTGTGAGATTGTTTTCGATGGATAAGACTCTGATACAGCGTAGTCTTGATTACCTTTGGAAAGGTCTTCTTCGTTCAGTGTTGTCATTTTTATTAATAACCTGTTGTTTTGACTAGTTTAAAGATGGTTCTAAGAAAAGTGTTTTGGCGGGATTAGGTATGCTGTATGGACAATAAACTCACCTTGACCTAAATTTGCCTGTCTTGGGTTTATTCATTCAGTGGTAAGACAGTGCAAAAGATGTGATGCCGTGCTCCTAGGTAGATGGTGTTAGCGAGCATATAAAACGTGAACTGTTGAACGCTGCAGTCACAGAACAAGTTTTCCTCTCAAACACAGCCCTTTGCCTACCAGATAGGCAAATTCTGGCATTTTTCTTCTCTGTGAACAGGTCCCTTGAAATTTAAGGAGATCAAAGTCCTAAAAATGGTTAAGTTGCTGGATTAAAACATTTTGTGGAAAATAAATTGAACTGGTGGAAAAGCCCTCCTAAGTATGGGGAGAGCATGCTTTTGCAACTAGCTGAAATACTACTTAAACCTCTGCTCAGTTGTTTGTTGCATTTAATTCTGCTGTTTGGTTGGGTTTTTTTTTTAATAAGCTTTGGGAAAACTGTGAGTAAAAGGAGGGGGCTTTGTGGTGAAGCCAGAGGGAAGAAACGAGCCTCCATGCTCAGCCTGCACCCAGGAGGCAGGAGGCTCACCCTCTTCCATGTCTCCTGCTTATGGATGCTTGCTGTGGATTGTCACCTCCCAAGTGACACGCTTGGCCTGACCTCAGCATCTCTTCTTCTCCCCTGCCATCCAGTAATAGTCTTCTACTGATTCTCAGGCTTTTAGGCACCCCTGGGAAGAGCAAAGAGGCACCAAAGAATGAAGAAGTAGTATTTGGGCAGACACATTGGGGAAAAAGTAACAATATCATAAAGTGAATAGAGTCACGGAATTGTCTTGGTTGGAAGGGACCTTTCAGATCATGAAGTCCAACTGTAAACAATACAGCCAAAACCAAAGGAGAAAAAAAAGAAAAAAAAAACAACAAATACTCAAAAACATATGTTAAAATATGTTTTATTTATATTTATTTATATAAAACTATACTAGCAAAAACCATCAGATAAGAACAAATAAAAAAAAAAAGGATGCTATGGGAAATAGGAACTAAATCATGAGGTTGTCAGTCAGGAGAAGATCTCTAAAGATCTCGCTAGTCATAAGCACACAAAGTTGGGAGTCGGGGTTTTAGGCAAAGTGTCTCAAAACTTCCCTGGAAAGCGACCTGTGAGCCTCATCCTTCACAGTATATCTGCACCAACGACAGAGATTTTAAAGCATCACGAGCCCTCATGTTCCTCTGGCCACTATTTAACACCATGACCAGCAATGTGCAGCATTCCGTAGATGTAACTTAGAGCCTGTGAAGAACTGGAACTTGTGGGGGTTGTTCTTGGACTTCCCATTTGTACTTTGAAGCTGAAAGGGGTGCTCCAGCTTAATTTCAGATTTCAAGGGATTAATTCCTTTCCCACTATAGCATCACCAATAATTCTCCTGGAAGTGCAGGGATGTGCTCTGCAGTTTGATGTTTAAAAAGGTTTTACTAAATCTAGATTTAGCAGAAAGGTGATGTTGCCATTTAAGTAAATTTATGTTCTCAGAATTGGTGGATATAGGGTGCAGAAGCTAAAATTGTAATTAATTGGACAACAGCCTGTTCCTTTAAAGAAAGCTGGCTGAATGCTGAGAAGCCACGTACAATAGCATTAAGTTCCATTATTACATGGCCTGTGAAACCATTTTCTATTGTCATCTTCTTGCCATCTGCAAACAATTTCTGCCCATCATGATCCTATATTTTACATAAGGACAGCCTGAGGATTTGAAGGGAGGACAACATCGCCAAATCATGCTTTAAAACAACGGCATGCTAGAGTGACTTTTGTGTTTAAGGCAGGCAAAGAGAAGAAAGCTTTAGCATTGAGATTTCAGAAGGGAAAAACACCGTTCAGTTCCTCAGTGTTTCTAATCTCACTATATGTGTTAGTTTATGTATTATTTTCTATTTCCTCAAATATTTTTGCAGGGACTAGAAATGCAGTTTATCTTTCTAAGCAGGGAATTATCCTTTGCGTTTCAAAGGCGGCATCATTAATGCTTGTTTCAGGAGTCTTCTATTGTAATTGCTGTAGTTTTAATTAAATTTGTCCACGCACTGTGCAGACACTCTTCATTCCGTGCTGCTCTAAAAAAAACCCCCAAATTCCCTACAAATATCATGCAACCAGCACAAACAGAATTTAATTCTATCCCCGCTGAAGCCAGTGGGAGTTCTGCTGTTGGCTTCTAACAGGTTTCATAATTTTCCCACCAACTCCAGTTCATTCTTGCCTTGTACTATGAATTACCAGTCACCTCAATAAATGTGCAGCTGTTGTAAAAGCAGGTAGAATTTCTGATAAGTCTGTCCAAGTAATTTCCTTTCTTTTTCAGCAGAAAAAGCCAAGAGGTATGACAGGAAAAGGAGTCCATCTTTCTCAATACAGTATCATCCCTTGAATGTCACATCGGGTGCTTCATTGTATTAAAATCAGCATGTGGGATTCTCTAGGTCACTGAAGCTCTCTGTCTGCGGCCACAGCCTGTCAGTCACCGGTACTCTGCCAGGGAGGATGCCCGGGAGGATGCATAAATGACAGGCATTTACAAACACACCATAACCCAAACTTCCCATGGGCACCTCACCTATCAAACACATGGACTGTTGGATGGCAGCAGAGATAATACGGTAGAAAAGGTTTATTTCAATCTTATGTTTCACAGGGAAGAAACAGGTTGGGAAGGAGTATGGCTTTGCACATGCAAGCGACTCTAGTACTGACTTTCACACCCTTCTGAGATCACTTCCAGGCATAAACATAGAGTAAATGCATTCATTTTTTAGAGAATTGTATTAGAGCCTTCTCTGAGCTGTGTTTGCAAATTGAAGTCAGCCAGCTGGCACGAATGGAAACAGGCTATGCTCTACTTCTTTGCCCCCCACAGCACACTGAATCATTTCTCCCAATTAAGGGAAAGTTTATTTTAAAAAGACTTTGGGGGATCCCTTTAGATCTTTGGAGAAAGCTGGCTGTACCACATTTACTTTGTACTTCCCTGAAATATAAACCCACACAGCCTTTCATTTTTCTCAAGGTAATTGCACATTCCAAAGGGTTCTGGAAGGTGATTTGCATTTCAGCTGTGTGCAGCTGCAGGGGAACAGGTACCACCACATTTCTACACCAAAAAGAGTGCATGGCAGCTGCTGTTACTGCTGGAGCTGCCAGGGTGCCAGAGTGAAAACTGGGGGTGGGGCGGGGGGCTCTTAGTACAGATACTTGCCAGGGGGAACATCAGGCCAGTGCTCAGCATGGGCTTCAGGTGAAGTGTGCGCTGTGGGGAGGGGCATCCCTTTGTAGCAGATACCTTAAATCAAGACCTGTTAGGGTTGCAAATTAAGGTGAGTAACGCTGAGGGATTTATGTTTGGGTCAGAAGTCCTTAAGCAATATGTCTGGCTTGAGGGGCTGCTCTGAGTTCTGATGTAACCCACTAGAGAGAGATAAAGGAGCTGATGCAAAGCACAATAAGTAAAGGGAAATAATAAAGGTGGCAATGTCGGTCTCCTTAAATGTCTGTCCTTCTCTGGAAATGTTGCGGTGATAGCCCTGTCTAGCTATTGAGTTTTCTCTAAAAATAAACTAGGACGTTATTTGAGCTCTTCCAAAATGTAACACGCAGAAACTACAAGAAGAATTAGGACAGAGCAGTGAAGGAGAGAGAGAAAGGTCAGCAGACTGTCTGCATTTGGGGCTAAGGCTCCTCAGATTACTCGGTAAGGTTTTTTAGAGCAAGAAACCCTGGTTAGCCTGGCAAGAGACTAACAAGCATCCTAGAAGAGCAACAGATTGACCTTTCTGATGTTTTCAGAACTTGAACAAAACTGTGACCGTAACTGGCTGGAGGATGAGGACTGAATTCAGGATTGTCACCACACACATCTGAACAATAATTTTTCCCAATTTCTCCAGGTTCCTCAAGCTCAACCACTTTACTTCTCCAAGAAGGGTTTTTTTTTGTTTTGTTTTGTTTTTATCGTTTCACTTTCTTTGGACTTGCATCTTACACACAACAAATAATCTTTCCCGAGTGCCTGATGGTATCATTTAGTTCCCAAGTTTAGTTTTGAAGGCTTGGACTAACATTACAGAAATTCGTGATAGAAATGCAGAAAATGTGGGTGTGATTCCTCTTGATGGCTAGCAGCACCAGAGCAGAAGATGAAATAGGTAATCCAAGCAAAACACAAAGCTTGTTGAACAGGGAGTGTCTAAAATCGGACCCTGGGACCAGAGGGTGCAGGCTGCGGGAGGGCCACTAGATGACGGTAACGTAACTCCGACAAATGCAGCTATTCTTGGAGCTCCTCCAGGAACTGCCTGGGCTTTCCTAACCTTCTGGAGAGTAAAATGTTTAACTGAGCCTTCTCACTTCTCCAACAGCTCACCTGAATGCCTTCGTCAACCATAAAGTCTTGCACTTAGGGTCTCGGGCAAATCAAAGTGCTGCTGTTGCAGGACCACAGAAGGTTTTATGTCCAGCCAGACAGCCAGAAGGGGCTGGTCCTGCTCCCTGTTTGCAGCTGGTATATCACACCAAAAATCATCTCTAAAAAATAACTAAACACTTTCTTAAAGTTATTTTTTCGTGAAAGACACTGATGCAGTTACCGCAAAGGGATTTCACAGCCATGTTCTCCAGACTGTCCAGTTCAAGACTGGACACAGCACAGTCTCCATGCTTGGAGTTGGTCAAATTATGACCAACTAGGGAGAGGAGTGGGGAAGGAAAAAAACTGAACAAATTAATCCTATGTTTCTTCTGGGCTGGTGTACTTGCAAGAGGAGGAAGGAAGATGAGATCTGGGATGGCGAGCTGCAAGGAATACAGCCCAGTTTTGTGTTCCCAACTGCCAACTGTTGTTTCATGTTTCATGTAGATAACTCTCCCTGGATTGAAGATACTGCCTGATATTCATGATATGAGATCCACACGGTGATGGAATTTACTAGATTTTAATTTAAAACTTGTATTAGATTAAATTTTTCTGATTCAAAACATTTAATTGCCACAAAGAGCTTCTTTCAGATTTTCTTTCTTTCTAAGATGATTTCCTTGAAATGCTATTCTTCACCTGATGAGGTATAGTGCTCATGATAGCAGTTATGCTTTATAAACGCTTTGTTTCAATGGGTCAATTACAAGAGTTGGCCCATGAATGTGGACTGACATGATGTGCAACACTAGAGCAGAGAAATTACTAAGGAGGAAGAAATTAAAAGTAAGAATTTTAACGCTCAGGAAAAAAACACCATGCACATGCTGTAACAATGAAGGAGGAAAAATAAGAGGACTAATCAATGGAAAAGGGCAACGGGATCTATTCACCAAACCACGAGGCTGTTGCCAGCCTTTTGAGCTGTTTTCTCACAAGCCCAAACTGTGTGACTGTGGACCAAGGCTCTTTAAAACTTTGCCTGAAGGGCTGTCGCCTCTGCAAAGGGACCTGTACCCAGCCCTGCACTTATTAGAATACAGACACTAGCCGTGTTGGCTTACATTTGTTTTCACACAGCTGGGGTCTTACCATCGTAGCAAAACATAGTTGTTTTTAATGGTGATACAATAGAAATAGGTCGGAGCTGAGTCATTTGGCACTGGCTCATTTAGAGGCTAGACATGTCACTAGTCTCACCCTTTGAAAATGTCAGTTTGTGGAGGAGAGGCACTGCAGAAATACAGGGCAGTGTCACACAGCCAAAGGAAGATAATAAGGGAACGAAACAGAACCACCATTGTAGTACATATTTAATTTATCCTCTGTTTTAAACTGCTGTAAAAGGAAAGTATTCTGGTTTAGTCTTCACGTAGAATTTTTTTTTGGTGCTGAAACACAAATCGTTATGAAAGTTAGGTCAGATCTCTGGGTAACCCATAAGAATTTCTCTGATTTTTAGATAGCGTTTATTCCATCTGGTTGTGAAATCCTAAAGGAAATTCACTCAGCTATCTTACCAACTAGTATTTTGGTTGATTGGATTGTCTGTAATACATAAAACTTCATGGTTCTCAGGAGAAAAGGACAATTTGTGGTCTCCTTTTACTTTGTCCATTTTACCAGCAGTAATTTCATAATGCTATTATTTAATAGTTACAATTGGGTCATTGTCTATTAGAAATCACCATTAGTGAAATTATTAAACTATTAACTTTAAATACTATTTTCTCAGGTTTTGGGTGCTATTATAGCTCCTTGGATGTTTTTGTTCAGCCTTAAGTGGCTTTTGCATTTCTTTCCTAGCTTTTTGCAACCTTAATATACATATTGCCTGTTATTGTATTGTACCTCAGTAACACAATGATGATTTTACCAAATTGTTTTGGTTACTTTCCAGAAACATCAACCATTTTGAATCTTTAGTATTTTTGGACAACATGACCTTTCACAGAATCACAGAACAGGAAGGGTTGGAAGAGACCTCTGGTGACCATCGTGTTCCAACACCCCCGCTGAAGTAGGATCACTTAGTGCAGGTTATACAGGATCAAATCCAGGTGGGTTTGGAATATCTCCATAGAAGGAGACTTCAACCCCCACCCTGGACACCCCATTCCAGTGCTCTGCCACTCTCACAGTGAGGAAGCTTTTCCTCATATTGAGATTGTGGCCCCTTCCTCTTGACACTTGCCCTTTAGACATCTATAAATGTTGATGAGATCCTCTCTCAGTCTTCCCTTCCCCAACTAAACAGGCCCAGCTCTCTCAGCCTTTCCTCATATGGAGAGATGCTCCAGTTCCTTCATCATCCTTTTAGCCCTCCACTGCCAGTACTTCCCTGTCTTTCTTGGACTGGGGAGCCCAGAACTGGACACTACTCCAGGCAGGAGGAGGGGCAATGGTTTAAAACTAGAAAAGTGTAGATTTATGTTGGATATTAGGAAAAAAAAATCTTCAATATGAGGGTGGTAGATCACTGGAACAGGTTGCCTAGAGAGGTGGTGGAGGCCCCATACCTGAAGATAATAAAGGTCAGGCTTGACAGGGCTCTGAGCAACCTGATTTAGTGAAGATTCCCCTGCTTACTGAATCGGGGTTGGACTAGATGACCTTTAAAGGTCCCTTCCAATCTAACATATTCTATGATTCTATGATCTCCTGGCCACACTCTTCTTAATGCAGCCCAGGTACCATTTGCCTTCTTTGCTATGAGGGCACACTGCTGGGTCATGCAGGTGAATGTTGTATTTCTGTGCCGAGGAAGATGTCTTCTATGTCATATCCTTGCAGTCTGCTGAGATGTATGTGTGTTTTTTCATGAATCTTCAAAAACAGGAAGTGGTGAAGGAACAGTGAAATAAATTTCTTCCTTTGTAAAACTTTGGTTTTGGTTTGTTTAGTTTTTTTTTTTGCATTGCTTTTTCACTCTCACAAGGAAAAGTGAGTCTGAATGCCAAATGCCAGCAACTGAAGGCAATCCTCTTACCAAGTTATGCGTCAGCAACAAGAGCGTGAACTACAAAATGCAGATGCGTCTTGTAAATCTTCCTGAAAATGCTCTCAGCTGGCCCAGAGAGATTACTGCCAGGTGAAAGAGTATCGATTTGTTGTACCTAGCTCAGATGTCAGCTTTACTCCCGAGTACAAAAACATCACTGTGATATAGAGACTGCGTGTGTGTGATGTTTTTCACAGGGGTAGGTTTGCTTGTCTCTCTCCCTGCAACTCCCCTGATTCATCTGTCATGTCCCACAGAGCTGTGGAGCGAGAGCGACCTCTGACCAAGAAATGAATCTGCAGACACCTTAATGTGAAGCTCACCCATCCCCAGACCCATGGATCCCAAGATCCTCCTCAGCCTCCCACCTAGGTCCCATAAAGTTGAAACGATGCGGGTAAACAGGTCCTGAAGGAGATGACGTCAGCCTGCCCCATTTTCCATCAAGCACAGGGAGCCTCTGGGCTTTGCCGCCCGCAGCTTCGCGGCTGTGAATACCTACACCACACGCCGCTTTGCCTTGCGACCGGCTGGCCTGAAGCCGCTGATTCGGAACGGCTCCCGTCTGTGCCGGTGATGACTCGGGGCGATGAGCAGCCTCCCAAGAACTTTAACCGCCTTGTAGTCGGAGAAGGCTCCGAGCAGAGCCCTGCTGCCCGTCCTGACTTGCTTTAGTGCCCTTACAGAAGGTATCACATCTTCTGCCACGCGGGACACACACCCAGCTTTCCAGACCCCGAGCCAGGACATGACGAAACGGCAGCGTTAAGGTCAAAGCCAGCTCGTTACGAAGCAGGAACGCGCCTTCAGAAATACTTTTTAGCCCTGCGAATATTCCAAAGGCGGAGGCTGGCAGGGCTGCGACTACCATGAACCGATACTACTACACCCCCCGCTCCACACTACCGGGGGGCAGGGCCAGGCCGTGACGTCACCACCAGGCGCGCGGGGCGGCCGGGCGCCGCAGTGCGGGCAGGAGGTGGCGGCGTGACGTGACGTGAGGTCTGCGCGTACTTGTGCGGCCGCGCCATGGTTCGCTTCGGGCTGACCGTCGTCCGACAGTGAGTACCGCGGCATACACCCTCCGTTCCCACCCCAGAGCTGGGCTTTGTCCTTCCCCCAACTCTCCCCCCCCCCCACCCGGTGCCGGGCGGGCTGTGGCGTCAGCAGCCTTCCTCGCCTTTCCCGCCCCGGGGCGGTAACGTTTCCCGGCGGGCGTGTCGGGCTGCGAGGGAGCCCGGGGCCCCGGAGGTACGAACTGGGCGGGAGGGAGGTGCTTCGCCCGAGGGATTTGTGTGGTGGTCGCCTCCCGTGGGACTTAGCGACGTGAGCCG
>VXBZ01000601.1:188462-213687 GCA_013399135.1 Heliornis fulica
GGGGGGGGGTTAGTCCAGTGTTTCTGCTGTGAAGTGTTAAATATTTGGCACTTGTGACATAGTTAAACTCGTTACGGTGAGTTTTCTTTGCAAGGAAGTTGGCAAGAGCGGTGGTTAACAAGGCTAAGTAACCCCTGCTCCCAGCAGCTGGCAGTGGTCAGCTCTTTAACCTTGCGGAAAGCAGGGCTGCTTTTTCGCCTTTAGCATAATTCAGTTTAACACCTGATCAGTGCAACCGGAGTGGTGACTTGGTTTTGTTCTGTTTTTCCTCCTGCTA
The DNA here is from genome assembly GCA_013399135.1 of Heliornis fulica. Classification (NCBI taxonomy): domain Eukaryota; kingdom Metazoa; phylum Chordata; class Aves; order Gruiformes; family Heliornithidae; genus Heliornis; species Heliornis fulica. The sequence continues at coordinate 188,740 of VXBZ01000601.1, forward strand.
AGAGATACTCCTGGCTTCCTTAAGGACCTCGATCTACACTACTCGAGTTACAGCCTTGCTTTTACATCAGCTAGAAAACATGTGAACCCAAACCAGTTTGCTAACCTAGTCTCCAGGTAGCCTTCTTGCACACACTTTAGAAAGATCCCAGCAAGTGCGTGGGGGTATCATCCTTCAGACCGTTCTTGCGTGTACACTGTGCTGTCGGAGCACTACTTGCACGTTCTGCTCTGCCCCCACCTTCAGCTGAATACCAGCAGGATGGACTCTGTCCAGCCCACTGTATTTTCCTTAGGAGTGTTAAAGTAGTTGCCAGGACATGGGGGAAGCCTGAAGAATTCAGTTGCTCCCAGCTATGCAGGAAGGAGTTTAAAGCTGTCAGAGTTGGTGGCTCTCAGTATAAAACCCCAGCAGCACACTTGACCTTAGTGCTGCAGCACTTAGTGTGTCCAGCACGTGATGGTTCAGTAAGGTGAGGTGTTTCAACAGAGTCAGCGTAACTTCATTGGCATCAAGCTCAGCGGCTACGCTTTTCCCTCCTAAATAAACTGCACATGGTTTTAGATGCTTTTCTCTTGAAACACTGTCAGTTCTGGTTTTCAGGGTAGAACATTCTACTTCCTGGAGAAGAGGATATTCATTCTACTAGTTTCTTTACAGCTCTGGCATCTTACTTTGTTTCCTAAGGGCTTGCAGCCTGCTTTGCTGCTTTCTTTGATAGTCCTTGAATTGTCTTCCCATTCAAGTGCAGAGGTCCTGTTGGCTAGCAGATGCTTTTGATAAGAGGGCTCCAGAGTCTTCCTGTAAATTCCCTCTCTCCAGCATGGATGTGTAATTGTAATAGATAAATTCTAATGCATTTATGACAAATTTCAGAAATTCCTTCCCTTTCTTTTAGTCCAGGTTGGTTTGTCTCAGTAAATATTGACAGCGTGATTGGAGTTGACTGCTTGAAACGGTTTGGTGATTAGTTTGGTTTTTTTTTTTTTGTGTTTTTTTTTTTTTTTTAAATTACCAAGGCTGTGCTATACCTATTTTTTCATACTCAGATTTTGCTGTCTCCTGTTGCTATCTAACATAATAATGTTTTTGAACATTCTTTAAAATGATTGTGATTATTTTTGTGTTTATAATCTCTTCCAGTGGAGAAACAAGATACAACAAAGACAAGATACTTCAAGGTTAGTATCAGTTTTTCTTCTGGCTTATTAGTAATGGAAAATTATTCTTCCCTGCACAATGAGAGAACCTGTAACTAATTGTTAAGATGTTAAATATTATCACAGATTAATAGTGCAAACTTTAAGAGACTTTATTTGTAAGTTAGTATGTTAGCTTGACAACTTGGAGAACAGTAAACATTCAAAGTTGGTCTCTGCAGAATATCAACAAATAATGATTTCTGGTATCAACAGGAATATTAGAATGGTTCCTTTTCTTAACAGGGCAAAAATTAGTTATTTGTACTCAAATAAAGTGGTAGCAGTACCTGTTACTAAGGATGCCCGAGTGTCCCAGTGTTAAATCTTGGTAGTGTCCAGCCTGGGTGTAGGACTTAGATGTGAGCTGCAGCTCTGGTGAAGAACTAGTCAGGTACACATCTTGTACTCCAAGTAAATAAGTTTTATACAGTGCTCTGTGAGAAAGAATCATGCTTCTAGTTTTTCCTACCCCTGTTTTGATATTGCACTTTTCAGTTCTTGGAACATGGCTTTGTGCTCATCATAAAGTGAATAAACAGTTCTCTCCTACTTTATGTTCTTAGAAGTATCAGTGATGTCTCAAATTCCTATCCCTCTGTGGCATGTGACAAGTAGTAGGTGGTTCTCTGCCCTCCTGGCCACTGTGTGGAAAGTGAACATTGCCAGCTCTTAGAGAAGCATCTGTGCTTTGGTCTTCTGAGAGGCATAAGACCTGTACCAGCATGATGAAGTACAAGCTGTTAAATGGCTGAATTGGAGACAAGGTGCTCAGAACTCATGTTTTGGACTTAGGGTGTCCTGTCTTTTGCTATTGGAAGCATGTAAGTGATTGTGCATTTGCTTGATGAAAATTTTTTGTCATGGATCTGATGAGAAATGCACACTTCCTGCTTTGAATTCCTGAAAAGTAAAATAGGTGATAAAAGTGTGGACACAGGAATTTATTATAGGTTTGTCCTTCTGCCACAGCTCTTGATTCTTCTGCAGACTCTCTAAGCTGTAACAGGAGGATACCTGTTTCATTCAAGTTGGAATGCAAAAGTGCTGGTCTGTCAGTGGAGCTCTGTGGCCAGTTAGTTTCACAGCCTGCTCTAGCTGAAAACAGTTTTTGGAAGGGTTGCTACTCTTCAGCTAGGTTTGTTCCATTAGCTATGCAGCTGCATGAGCAGTGGTGTCAGCATGCAAGGTGGAGTAGGGGAGAGACCACAACAGATTGTTTACATCAGCTGTAAAATTCTTGTGAAACTGCATCTTTGGCAAAGAGTGTGTCCTCCTTTCTGCTTTGCACAGAATCCCTTCTTGTTGCCTCACTTTTTCAAGGCATTGTCAACATTAGGGAATGGGGAGGAGCAGGGATTTCATATTTTCAGGATGTACATGTTTTTTCCATACTGCAATACATTTATCTAGGTTGCATTTGTCTTTTTTCTTACTTACCATCAACAAATCTGTTCACAGAGCTTCAGTTGTGAGATTCCTCTTGCAGGAAGCCTTTTGATGACCATTCTTAAAAAGGGCAAGTGATTTGAAAGGACATTTAGAAAATGTAGGCCTCATGTTTAAACTTACTGTATGCATACATGAATGTTTTGGGTTGGAAGGGACCTCAAAGATCATCTAGTTCCAACTCCACTGCCATGGGCAGGGACATCTTCCCTAGGTCAGGCTGCCCAAAGCCCATCTAACCTGGCCTTGAACACTGCCAGTGATGGGGCTTCCACAACATCCTTGGGCAACCTGCTCCAATTCCTCACCATCCTCAGGGTAAAGAATTTCTTCCTAATGTTGAATCTAAACTTACCTTCCTTCAGCTTGAAGCCGTTGCCCCTTGTCCTATCACTGCACTCCCCGGTGAACAGTTCCTCTCCCACTTCCCTGTAGGACCCCTTTAAGTATTGGCAGGCCATAATTAGGTCTCACTGGGGCTGTCTCTTCTCCAGAGTGAACAAGCCCAATTCTTGCATCCTGTCTTCATAACAGAGGTGCTCCAGCCCCCTGATCATCTCTGTGGCCTTCCCCTGGACTCACCACAACAGCTCTGGAGTAGTGTCCAGGTCCTGTCCTGGGGACCCCAGAGCTGGATGCAGTACTCCAGGTGGGGTCTCACAAGAGTGGAATAGGCGGGTAGAATCGCTTCCCTTGACCTGCTGGCCACACTGTTCTTGATGCAGCCCAGGACATGGTTGGCCTTCTGAGCTGCTAGCACAAACTGCTAGCTCATGTTGAGCTTGTTGTCAATCATAATCCTTAGTACTACTCAGTGCTACTCTCAATCTGTTCTACATTCAGCCTGTAGTTGTGCTTGGGATTGTGCTGACCCACATGCAGGACCTTGCACTTGGCCTAGTTGAACTTCATGCAGTTTGTATGGGTTCATCTCTCCAGCCTGTCAAGGTCCCTCCAGATGGCATCCCTTCCATCCAGTGTGTTGACCTCATCACACAGCCTGGTGTCATCAGCAAACTTGCTGAGGGTGTACTCAATCCCACTGACTATGTCACCCACAAAAATGTTGAACGGTGCTGGTCCCAGAACTGACCCCTGAGGAGCAGCATCATCAATAATGATCCTCCTGTCCAGTCTGTGCTCCTTTTTTCATACAATTTTTGTGACTGAGTTTAGGGAAGACCAGAGGAACAGAGACTCTTACTGAGGGTTGGCTTCACTGAAGGAGAAGCATTTTACTGTGATTGACCAGATCTTTATTGCTGCCATGCTTGCTGAGCTGCTGAACGAACTAAAATGTGCATGTCTTAATGTCCGTGGTTTTTTTATTTTGTAGGACAAGGAGTGGATGAGCCGCTTTCTGCAACTGGTTTCAGACAAGCAGATGCTGCTGGTTTATTTCTGAGTAATGTGAAGTTTACTCATGTCTTTTCAAGTGACCTCCTTAGAGCAAAGCAGGCAAGTACTTCCTGAGGGCAACTGAATATGAATACTGGTTTCAGAACTTTGCTTTTATTTGCTATCGATGGTACAAAAATAGTACCATGTTGGAGAGCCAAAAGCTATTTTGTTTGACTTAAGCTGCAGTTTAGGTTGTGTAGAATTCAAGAACCACCCTGCAATTAAGGAAATCTCAATGAAAACAGCTTAATTAGGAAACAATGGAGGCCACCTTGCATTGCAGGTTGTCATGTAGGGTTGTTTTTAGGGATTTGCCATTATTTTATGTGCGTAAATTCTTGCTAAAGGAGTGATAAAGGTTTAATGGTAACACAGTCTGAAGTTGTGTTCCCTTTGAAGGAACAAACTGAAATGACTATCTTGCTATTGGGTATTGTTGTATTGTCCTGTGTACTGTGGCTCTACGCTGTATTTTTCTCAGGAATGCAGACTGAAATAGGCAAGATCAAGGTTTGCTGTCAAGTCAGTACAAGCATCATTAAATGTGCAGAAAGGTTGGATTTTGACAGGAACACAGCTCATTAAGGCAAGAGTCATGCTACTACTTTAATAAGTTAATTAAAATTAAAAAAAAGATTAATTACTGAGGAGGATTAAGGGACTTTATGTGAAAGATTACAGAAGACTCAAAAAAGAAATTAGGGTAATGGAGCTTTTAAAGGTAGAGTCATAGATCAGCTCTTACAAGAAGGTCGTGTCTCCTGTGGAAGTCTTATCCTCAATTCTCTCTGGTTTAACTGATGCTGTGATTTCAGCACTTAACCTGTGGTTGATGCTACTGTCTGATTCTTGATAACCCTGGGGGTTGCTTGCTTTCTCCTTTGCTGTCCTGTGAAGCTTTGTTTCTGCTGTGAACCTGATCAACAAAATTAGCATGTTTCCTTTTTATCTTAATCCATTAATCATCAGTTCTGCTTGTGAGTTTTGCATCCCAGTCCCATAAACTGTTGTAGCAGCACCACTGAGGCAGAAAACAATCTAGGGAAGGAGGAGCACAGGGAGGGAAGAGTGCAGTAATGATACATTTTAAAAATACATAACAACTGCCTAACAAGTCACTTTAAGTGTGTTTATGGCAGTGATTATATTTAAAGACATTAATAGTGCTTTATAATGTTCAGAAGACTGTCTGTGTTATGTGCCTGCCTTAGGAAAATTGGTTTTGAGTGCTCAGCCACTTGAATCAGGATGGTAACTTTTTCCCTGGTATTAGAGACAGCTTTTTTCCATGTGAAGCCTTTGCACTTTCATAATGTAGAAGACAGGTCTGAATTTGTTCTTTGCATGAAAGAATGCGTTTTGCTGTTTGTTTGACAAGCTATCCAGACTTTGCAGAAGCTCTTCCAAAGGTGTGCAAAGCGGCGGTTTCCATTTGCTGGGAACTCCCTTTTTTGGCAGCTGCAGATGTATATGTCTTCTACAGCGCTGTCACTTCATCGCTCACGAATGAGAGGAATGCACAAATTCTCTCGCAAAAGAGGAAAAAAAATGGCTTAGAAAGAAACTGTTTATGGTGAAGTTTAGTTTTCCTTGCAGTGACTCCATCAGCTGTAGACAGGGTACGTACGTCCTGGTTACTGGAACTGAGCAGTATGTGGTCCTCTGGCTACTGCCCAGCTGAACATTCAAGCCTGAACAGGATAGGAGAAAACAGCCATGTGTACAAAGGGAGTTGTTCTAGCTGGGCAGGAATTCTGGGAGCAGAAAGCCTGTTTTGGGGAGGAGGGGGGAGGGAAGGGATGAGGTTAGGAGGGAGTGTTAAAGGTTAGCTCCAGAAATCAACAGTGTAGAAGAGAGTGGGCAGACCTGCAATGTGAAAATAAAAACCCACACTTAGATGGGCAGACTGGGATGTGTGTGAACAGAGCATAACTCTGTAACAGACTTAACAGAGCATAATGCCAAAGTCTATAGGGGAATACAGGGTCTGCTGTGAGATGCTAATGCCACTAGGATAAGAACTCTGCAGTAGTGAATGTAAGCGCAGGGCTGCAACAGGCTGAGAGCCCCGAAGAGAATGAAAAAGCACCTTTGAGTCTTTTTCCCTGTATAAAATGATAGTGTTTCTGAAGCGTGCTGGTATTACAATAACAGATGGTGTAGAAAAGGTGTGAGGGAGTTAATGTCTTCTTCAGAGTAGGCTTTAGTTTCGACACAGTAAAGGAAGCTTCATTTTTATATCGGTTCAGAGCATGAACTGATGCTTTTAAGTGAATGTTGTCTGTTCAGTATACTGAACAAGTACCTGTCCTGGAGAAATTTGAGGATATAATCATAGAGTAAACTAACTATGCTACTCATATATACAAAGACTGTACATCAGCCTGTCTGAAATTTGACATTGTGACAGAAATTTAAAGTTGTAACATAAAGCCTTTCCTAATCAAGACATTAAATAGTCCATAAAATCTTGTTTGTACAACAGGGCTGCTTATTATTTGCCAGAATCCAAGGAGCCTTTTCAATACCATTTCTTTGAATGTCAGTTTGATTGGATGGGGACGTTTATACTAGACACCCAGCTGATATTACCAGTCCAAACTATGTGATTCTGGTACAGCCTTCCCACTTCAGTGCATATAAGAACAGGAGCAGGTGATATGTTCTTTAGTTCCCATTATTGGCTGTGGCAGCCAGACAACTGTGTAATATCCAACACACTAGAGCCTGTATTAGGCGATACTTTTCCAAAGTGGTTCCTCTTGAATTTCCTCTTGATTAGTTGTCCTGCACCCCTTAAATCCCATGCATCCTTGGAAGGAAGATAGATAAATAGCACAAAACTCGAGATATCCAGACCACTGATAAAAGCAAACCAAACACTGGATTTTTGCTCTCTCCTGGCCATGCTGCCAAAAGGCAGGTGAATATAATAAGCTAGATATTTTTCCTAAGTGTATCGTCCATTGTGATTCTCCCTCATAATATTTGAGCTAACACTTCAGTATGTTCCCAGCAAACATCCTTCTGCCTCTTAACTTCTTTAAGAGTATTTGATTTCTGAGATGTGTTAAGTAGCCACTTGCAGAAAGTAGTTTCATCTGTTAGATGCTATGAGGTTTTGCAGTCAGTTTAACAGATTGTTTTGTAGGCACATATTGCTTGTGAGTCCAACACATGCACCACATGTAAAGAATGTGTTGGCGTGATTTGTTTTGCGAGTAGCAGTATACTGAAGGGTTATATTATTATATTCCTGTAAATCCTGCTACTGCTGTGCACCTTACTGCCTACCTTTCATGGATGCTAAATGTTTTTAACCACTCTGGACTTTGAATTGTGAAAGAACTTACAGAAGCTTGCAACTTTTCTGCATTTTATGATCTGACACGGAGCCATATATCCAATTCTGAGAGATGCTACTAGCTGAAAAACATGCCTTGCTTGTTTGGGTACTAGTAATGTGATTCACGTTGGCTGTCGTGGTGTATTATGGTCTAGCTGTTCCATGAGAGAACAGCTCATTGATGTGACTCTGTATTCACTTTTTAGACAGCTGCCACGATTCTAGGAAAAAATAAGTTTTGCAAAGATTTGGAAATCAAGTATGACGCAAGACTTCGCGAGAGAGTAAGTGTCAAAAGAGTTTGTTTTAATATTGACCAATTAAAAAATACATCTGCTGGTTGACATCTTGGTTTATGAAATGGTAGGCTTAACAGTGGAGAACACTATTTGATGTGATTTTAATCATGAAAAACTGAACTCTTCACATCAGGTATTATAAATTTCTTGCAGAATAGCAAAGGCAAAATTCAGTGATTAGTGTTGTAACTGATGCTCTGATGACTTAAGGAAGTTAAGATTTACATGTAGAAGGAATTATATGTAATAAAAAGCTTAGCTCTATTTTCTAACCTCATATGTAAATTATTTAAGGGTACTTCCTCTACCTCCCTTCTCTAGCCTGATGGCACAACTTGATGTTGGCCTTCTAGCTGCCTGTACCTTTTAATTTGCACAAAGACTTCTGGAAAGCTTTCTCCTTTCCACCCAACAATGGCTTTCTTGATTAGTGTCTCTGCCTGGTAACAGGCATAATTGTACCTGTCTGTTTTTAAGTATGCCTTGATCAGAATAACTTCAGATGGTGGCTGTTTCTGCTAATATGAATCACCCTTCAGATGCTACACTGAGAGTGTCAGCTGAATTTTAAATAAGGACATGATACAAAACCACAACTGGTATGGCATATTGCCAGCAGGCAAGTAAGTGTTTAAGGAGCAGAATGTGATTGTAGCATTTCCTATTTGGATCTACTTTCTGACTAAAATTCCATTCCTTCTACCGAAATCAGGAAGTCAAATATTTCCCAGTTTTCTGTAGTTGTTTTATCACCAGATGTTTTTGAAAATATTATAGGAGATGATACAGAATCTTAGAAGGGATAATATTAAGTCTCTGTTACATGATATTTCTGTAAGGATGTATGGAGATGTCAATAGGGTGTCAGCAGGCCACAGGTTGTATGTCACAACTCTGGATGACTGGAATTAAGTTTGAATTGCATGAAAAAAACCAAAGTCCTTAAAAAGAACATAGGTCATTGGCTTTGTTAAGAAAGGTTTATTCTTTCCTGCATTGCTTTCATAACAGAAGCCTGGAAAAAACTTTTAAGAGTAAGATCTCACTTTCAGCAGCTTCAGAGCACTTACTTATTTACACCTTCCTTAGTGTTCTTAAGTTTTGATTCAGGGAAGGGGATTGAGAGGCTGAAAGACTAATGAGTTTGTTGTTATGGCAGCTAATTGCATGTCTGCACCAAGTGGATAGCAATATAGTATTGAAAAAAGCCTCGGCAATGAATATATGACTGTATCGTAGCCATCAAATCTGGATTTCTGAAATGAGCGTATCTGAACGATGGTATAGCACCAGCTCTTAATTTCTCTAAATACTCATCAGAACTGCAGTGTTTTCACTCTCTTCAGGTGTTCCAAGGAAAGACCAAAGATCTCCACTTGAATACATTTTTCATCTGTTAGTGGTAGTGAACTATTAATCTTCAGAGGCAGAAGTATTAATCTGTTTTACCATTGTTAGAGGTATGTCTTGGAAAGATAATCAAGGTCAAAAGTGGTAATGGCACATCCAAGTGTATTTATCTTGTAACATATATTGCAGATGATAAAGTTTGTGTTACACTGCAGTTTCTCCTGATCCAGAATAACTACCTGGTACATATGGATTCTTAGTACTGTTTCTCATTTGAGAGTTGTACTTGGAGATAGGAGGAATAAGTGTGTTGAAGACAGTTATCCTCTGAGACCATTACTTTTGTTTCTAAGATTTTTTTGTGGTTTTTTTGCCTTTCTTGTTTTCTGAAAACACTGTACAGAGTGGTAATGTATGGCCTGAAAAAGTGGGGGAAGGCCTTATATTTTATTTTTAACAGGTGGAATACTTGTGGGCTTTGGTCTTTTGGAAGAAAAAAAAGACTGTTTTTTTTGTTTTTGTTTTAAAATTGACAGCTTCTGTGTTGTGGAGATCTGTAGATAAAACTTGCTTCTTACTTGTGAAAAACAGTCCTCTGTAGTCTTTCTGCTGATGAAAAGTAATTTGTTTGTGCTTGCGTGAATAGGTACATGCAGAGGTGTTTGCAACATAACCTCAGCTACAAAGACACCTGAATTTTGTGTGTAAAGAACAAGTGCCAGAAATGTAGGAAAAAATAAGGCAAAGATCAAGGTGTTTTGGATGTTAGTACTTTAAATGAGATTCTGCTCTTAATGTATTTCTCTACCCAACACACACATTTATTTGAACTTAAGTAGCAGATACACAGATACCTCCTTCCCCAATGTTGGGATAAAATGTAGTTAAGCATGTTACAACAAAGCTGCTGAGACGTTTGCACTGGAAATGATGCTGGAGACTTGATCTGTCTTGCTAAACCCACTCCTTGTTGCTTGCCTCTTACAGAAATACGGTGTTGCGGAAGGAAGGCCTTTGACCGACCTCAAGGCTATGGCAAAGGCTGCTGGAGAGCAGTGCCCTTCCTTCACACCTTCTGGAGGAGAAACACTGGATCAAGTATGGTATTTATTTCTTAGTGTCCTGCTTTCTAGGCCATTTTGTCAGGGGCAGATGCAGCTGTTGTGTGCTTAGGAATGTGTTGGTGAGAGCAGCTTAGCCCAACCAAATATAGTTATTTTCTAAGCTACAAACACTACTTGACCTGATTGTGGTGGCTGCCAAGTAGGGAATCTCTTCAGGTCTAAAATACTGATTCTGAGATTGACTCCTCTTGAAGCTCTCATTTGCAGAGGAGTAATGGCAGATGCACTCAACACCGGCTTTGAAGGGCAGAGGGGTTTTTGCAGCATTCAGTAACTTACCATTGATTTCTGAGACTTGTCTGTGATAAATATTTTGTCTTTTACCTGATGTAGTTGTATCTGGGTTTTCTGAAAGCTGAAGGTTCTTGTGCTCTTAACAATGTACTTTTCTGACCTTCCTCTTTAGCTCAGAGAACGTGCAAGGGATTTTTTTGAATTTCTGTGCCAGCTAGCTGTTGAATTGGAACAGAAGGAACAAGAACATGGTCTGGCAAGCAGAAGCTCAGGAACAACTGAAGAACAGTTAGTTTTCCCTTGGACAAACCACTGCAGCGAAGCAGAACTTAGCTCTGATAATGGTGGAGCTTCTAAAATCTTAGATGCCAATATATTAGTGGTGAGTCATGGGGCCTACATGAGGAACTGGGTTGGTTATTTTGTTTCAGATCTCAACTGTACTTTACCAACAAACTTAACAAAGTCTCAGTTGTCTTCTGTCAGTCCCAATACAGGAGTTAGTCACTTCATTGTAAAACTTGAAAATGGAAATTTGTTAAAACCTGAAATCACTTGTGTTTGTCTTAATCAGGACTCTCACTTAGTGGATGTGGGAGCTGAATGTGTAGCCTCAAAAGTGTTTTAAGAGTCTTTGTAGGGGTAAGTGGTTTTAGATCAATATTCTGCTAAGCCTGGGAAAGCTCTTTGTAGTAATTACCGAGACTGACTGGAGTTTTTAACACTAAATTGCAGAATGGAAGATGTGCAGTTGCTTACCCTGCTAAAATAACACAAATTGCATGATCCTAGTGCCTGATACAAGTTGGCACTAGAGAAATAATACACATGTTCTTTATGAACAGAGACATAATAGTTCCAGTCACTTGCATATCTGCTCCTAGAGTGCATATTTTAAAAAAAGTAATAATTCATTAGCCCATAATTATTTTGATTATCTTCAGGTAAAAGATTCAGAGAAGGAGAGAAGAGTGGTACCTCAGAGTTGAGAGATACTGTATGTTTGTTTTATTACAAAATGCTATATTGGGACGTTAAACATATACATCATTTTAAAATAACTTCTATGAATGCAGTAGCATAACTGAAAAAGGAGCCTTACCTAATGGAAAAGGTTTGGTATAGGGTCAGGGGACACAATCCTGGCTCTGCTGTTGAATAGCTGTGAGACTCAGGGCAAATCTCTTTTCCATTTGTAGAATGGGGATGATGATACACCTACCTCGCAGGAGTGTTTTGTTAAGGAATTGTTGTTGTTGAGACCTCTGTTGAAGAGCATTGTACACAGACATTTGTTTTTGACTGTAAGCAGGATGAGGAACCTGATGTGCACTTAGTTGAAATAACGGTCTCCTGCTGAATAACTGTATCAGCAGGGTGAGTTGTACTTGACTGGAATCATTTTCTCAGTTGTGGTCATACATTTGATGAGTGAATATTTTTGCCTACAGTTAGGCAAGTTTGATTGCTTGATAAGTGTTTGCAGTTGCTGTTGGTACTGCATTCTTTCCCCACTGGGGTGTTTGTAGTATTACTGTGTAAGGTTATCTGATTTCTGTTATTTATAATATCCACATACTTTTCCTTCATTTGTGTAGTTTAAACCTCATTTAAAAAAAAGCGCCAAACAAAAACACAGAAACAAATTAAAGTCTCCTGAATGGAACTCTATTTTGTCTTTATTTCTTTTGAGATAAAAATCTTTGTTAATATTTTAACAAATATCCAGGCTTCACTCGGGTCATATAGCTTCCTTTTGTTTTGTTTTTCCCTAAATAACCCCAAGCTGCTTGGGCTTGAGGGATCAGTGCTATCCTCTTACCTGGAAGAACTACTGATGTTACAATGTGAAGGTCCATACTTAAGTTGTTTGTTACTATATGAAATTACTGTTTGCTAAGTTTTGGGTTTTTTTTTTTTTGGTATTTTTAAAAAATATACATCTGTGTACTCTAGACTACTTGGCTTCTTTCCCCTAAGGCAAACTTGAATTTTGAGGAGGAAAGAAGCTGCTGTTGTTTCCTTGAACAGGTGGGTACCTATACCTCACTGCATCCCTACTGAAAAACAGTGACAGAATTAGTGGAGCCGACTCTGACGACAGTCCCTTGCTTCTTCTGTTCACATGGCTATGATTGAGTAGGAAAGTTCTCATGACTCTTACTTGAACACAGAATGGGGTGTTGCTTCTCTTCTTTGTGCTGTTCATCCAATACAACTACTGTTAAAATGCAGGGGATGGTGAAGTGGGAATTGTTTGGTTGGCCCTGTGGTGACCAGAAACAATCTTCTGAAATACTGTCCTCCAGAACCTGGAAATGAGCCGAAACCTTTTTACTTGCAGTCATGCTTGTTTACCTAGCCAATAACTATGAAACCATCTGCTGCTGCATCTGAAAACCAGTCCATAGAGAGGAAAGCAGCTTACTTGGTGTGTGAAGATGGATGCTAGTTACTTGTGTTAGCAAACACTGGTCTTTCAATCTCTTAACGCATTATGTAACATGAAGGACTGGACACCCTTATGTTGGGTCAATAAATAAAAATTGGAGTTTTATGTGCTGACCTTCTGCACTGGTAGACTCAACTTGGTACTGACTGATCAGCTGATTTCCTTTCATCTCTCCTCTGTCCCTGTGAAAAGCTGCTTCAATATGGCTCTGCTTTCCCTGTATGAGACGGTTCATAAACGTGCAACTGTATCTGGGCGAGGTCTTATGACTAGGGGATTTCCAGCAAATGTGAGATCCTCATAATACAGAATCCTGGGAAACTAATTTTTTTTTCAATAACATAAAACCAAGTAACCTGGAGTAACCAAGTTGAGAATGTGCATCCTTCATCAGGTAGAGGATGAGTGGGGACCTAATACACTTTCCTCTCTAAGTCAGTAATTTGTCAAATTGCTCAAAATACATGAGCAATTTCTGTGTTTCCCTTTAGTTTAAAAGGCTTTTTCTCTTGCCTACTCTCAAACAGGATAATTAACACTTTGTTCTTGTTGATGAGGTAAAAATCTTACAGGAACATCTAAGTATTAAAATGCTTTGCCACTTCTTGGGTAATACTCTTCCCATAGGGATTTTAACTCTTCCTCTATAATATGCTTTACCTTCTTTTAATGTATTTGTAGGTGGTTAAAATTTAGACCATCTTAAGAAACCTGACTTCGTGACTGTTTTCCTTATGTTATTGTTAACAGATTCTTTAATCTTGTGTTAAACTTTACATAGGACAAGCAGATGTTACAATAGCATCTGCCTATTTAAAAAAAACAAAGGGTGAAACAATTCAAGTTTTCTAAACAGATCCCATGTTAAAGAAGTAATGCTTTTCAGTGAAAAAACAGAAAACCTGACTCAGTTCCCTCCTGTGTAGCCTAATGTTTTACTTTGCTGAAGGGTCAGGTGGTGGTGTGCTCCCAAGAGTGTTGCTTCCAAAGGCAGGGAGGTTTTGACCATTGCTAAAGTTGTTCATGATTAAGCAGCATTTTACCAGGCCAGGCTTGCTCTGGAAAATGTGACAGGAGAGATGAAGATTTCAGAGTTACATGCACAGTAGTACACTCATTCCTCAGTGTGGGCTCCACCAACATCATTGCCTAGCAGGTCCTCTAAACATCTAGCAGTCATCAGGTAAGTGCTTGGGTGGTGTCACAGTTGGTAGTGTCACTGGAAGTATCACAGTTCACTTCCTCTAAAGTATCAGCCCTTTCTCAAGGTATTTGCTCTGTGCCCACATATCTCTGGGTTATGTTTTCCAGGCATAGCCCTGCCTTTGCAATAGGAGGAGGTCTGGTTTTGTTTGTTTCTTGTTTGTTGGGGTTTTGTTTAAGTACAGGATTTAGATCAAGTGCATTCTCCATCCAAGCTTTCTGTATTTCATGAAACTGCCTCAGATTTACAGCCTGTGTGCCTGGACCTAAAATATGTCAGATTTTCTTCAGATGTGCCCCTCTAGTGAGGGCTTTGGTCATGAGACTGAGGTTTGGATATATAGTAACCCAAGGCAAATCACAGAATGTTAGGAGTTGGAAGGGACCTCGAAAGATTATCTAGTCCAAACCCCCTGCCTGAGCAGGATCACCTAGATTTAATCACACAGGAACATGTCCAGATTGGTCTTGAATGTCTCCAGAGAAGGAGACTCCACAGTCTGTCTTGGCAGTCTGTGCCTGGGCTCTGTCACCCTCACAGTGAAAAAGGTTTTTCCTTCTATTCACATGGAACTTCCTATGCTCTAGCTTGGACCCATTGCCCCTTGTGCTATCACTGGCCATCACGGAGAAGAGCCTGGCTCCATCCTTCTGACACTCACCCTTAACATATTTATAAACATTAATGAGGTCACCGCGCAGTCTCCTCCAAGCTGAAGAGACACAGCTCCCTCAGCCTGTCCTCAGAAGGAAGATGTTCCACTCCCTTAATCATCTTGTTGGCCCTGCACTGGACTCTTTCATGGAGTTCTATGTCCTTCTGGAACTGAGGGGCCCCAGAACTGGACACAGTATTCCAGGTGCGGTCTCGCCAGGGCAGAGGAAGGGGGGAGAAGGATGGCAGCTGCATGAGCACACATCAGCTGTGGAGCATCAGAGCTGCTTCCCTGACATCCACGGCTATGGCAAACTGGCTGAGCACATGATCTGTTTGTGCGTGGTAAATCCAGCTCTGCTTGGGTAGGTCTGTGCTGAGATCACTCTAGTGTCACTTACAAACATCTCGGGGAGTTCCTGGCATGCAGGGAGCCCTGCATAAGTCTATGGATGTCCTACCTGAAGAACAGAAGCTGGTAGCAGGGGCCCCTGAGAGCACCATCAGGGGACAACATGGGCCCCTAAGAATGTGGGCACAGGAGGATACCAGGATGCTAACACAGATCATGAATAGACAATGCTCAGTGACTAAAGGAATGTGCTTGAGATCCAGGCAGAACCCCTTTAGGGGCATTGTGAATGTGATGCCCAGTTGGTTGATGGGGCCATGGCTAAAACAAAGAGGTGTGATGTGCTAGACTTGACTGATAGGACATGAATATATTTTGGAAGAACTAGCTATTAAAAAGTAAGTTTACTTAAAAGCTGATGTAAAAAGGCCTTTATTTCAGGAGAAGACCCACTAAGTTTAATAAGGTCAGCTATACTTAAGAATCACAAAATCACTTTAGTAAGGTCAGCTATACTTAAGAGCCTCAAATTAACTTCATACAGAAGAAAAGGGGGAAGGATTTACTTCCTTAAATCGGAGAAGTAAGTTATCCGGAAGTTACATCCCAGACAGGGCAAAAATCACTGTGAGAGTCTCTAGCCCCAATTAGATCAATAATGTTTCTCTTGGAACAAGTTACCGATTCTTGAAGAGAGCCTCAAAGAAGTAGAAGGTGTATCATGTAGAACA
Organism: Heliornis fulica; assembly: GCA_013399135.1. Classification (NCBI taxonomy): domain Eukaryota; kingdom Metazoa; phylum Chordata; class Aves; order Gruiformes; family Heliornithidae; genus Heliornis; species Heliornis fulica. Next base: position 204,535 of record VXBZ01000601.1, read on the forward strand.
TTGTGTCTTAGATATGAAATGATGAGAATTTGAAAAATAAAATGGCAAAAATATCTTGATACTTCTTTCCTTGTTCACTGTTTTGGTATACACGTGTATCAGAAGTGTTGCAGTGTGCAGATGGAATAGAATTTAGCTAGTCTTAAATTGTATCCCCAAAATGAATTACTTAATTTGCAATAGTATTGAACACAAACATAAAAGGGGCTGGATAATGGGAAAGAGCGTAAGGAAAGCACCGCATTTAAAGCCAAAAATTAAAGAATTTAATATGCTCCTGTCAGGGGAAATGACTAATCTTTCTCCCAGAACTCTGTAAGCACATCTAAAATTACACATCTGTAAGCAAGTATTTTAAATAGTTCTGTCAAGTTGTGTGTGGAACCGTAGGACTAGAGAATAGGAAATAAAATATTTTTTATTTGAGAAAAGAACAAAGTAATTGCATGGAACTGTTCATTTGACCTTACTAAAATTGAGGTTTTAGCACAAGTAGTTTGCACCAGACTAAAGTGATAGATACTTGATGAAACAGCTGATGTCTAGGCAAGAGAAAAATGATGGAATATGGTCTCTGAATTCCAACACTTGACATAATGCCATGATGGGAACCATTGCCATGATGGGAATCATCACCCCAACTGGAAAAGATAAATGTTGGTTGGGAAAAAAAAAAAAAAGGTGAAGTAGGTATGGTAGCAATTTACAGTCATATGAGTAATGGCCAAGGCCAAGCAGTGAGCTGGACTAAAGTTAATATTTAAGTTCATCGTAGTCTGATTATATTTTTTTATAATGGCTATGAATGAAAATACAGGAATGTGGAAATGTTAGTGAGGAAGCATCGTCAATAACGAGGTGGGTCAGAATATCGAGTGGAGGAAGAAGTGATGAATTTAAGGAGTGAAATTAAAGACATGGCATGAAACCACTTACAACAGACTGCAAGTTCGGGCACTTCAATAGCAGTAACAAGAATGTTCTCTACAAGCTGGAAGATTATTGTTGAAAACCACAAAGAAGGAGAATACCCTGAGGTAATATTAACCTCTGACTTACTATGGGTAGTTGGTGGTGCATTTAGAAAGACAAGCCTGATCCTTAAAGGTGTCTTGTCAAATTTAGTAACTAATGCCATTGTACAAGCACTGGTGGGATCTCGCCTGCAGTGCTTGCCACTTTTGAAGAGTCGTCCTACCTTGAAAATGGAAGGCAATGACTTGAGTTCAGTGACTTGAAAACTTTGAGTTATTCGGGGAAAAATTCAGCAGCATTTTGGCTGGGGTAGAACTATTTCAGTCAGAAAGGATCTACAGTGGTCACCTGGTGTAACTGGCCAATTCAGGGCTGATAAATAATTAAGGCATGTTAATTAGGGCATTGTCCAAATGCCTCTGAAACCCTTACAGGCTTTGGGGGGTTGACAATTCTGCTTAAGAAGCCTGCAGGTTTTTAATGCGTTACGGTTTAGGCTTTAGAGTTGATGTTCCTAAGAAGAAATGCAAAGCATTATTTAAATTATTATTATATTAAATTATTTAAAACACAGGTTTCAGAAGATGCCGAGCACACCTGTGGCAGATGTATTTGACCTGTAGCATCAGAATGAATAGGCTGTTTCAGCTGGAATGGACCATAAGGATCATCTAGTCCAACTGCCTAAGCCCATCAGGTATGATGAAAAGTTAAAACATGGTGTTAAGGACACTGTCCAAATGCCTCTGGCACACTGACAGGCTTGGGGCGTTGACCACCTCTCTAGGAAGCCTGTTCCAGTTTCTAACAACCCTCTTGGTAGAGAAAGGCTTCCTAATACAAAGTCTGAACCTTCCCTCCCTGGTGCACGTTTGAACCATTCCCACATGTTGTGTCACTGGATCCCAGGGAGAAGATCTCTGCACCTCCTCTCTGCTTCCCCACCTCAGGAAGCTGTAGGGAGCAGTGAGGTCACCACCCCTCAGCCTCCTTCTCTCCAATCTAGACAAACCCAAAGTCGAATATTTCCTAGTGGAACTGAACACTAGTTGGTTTTCCATTGCTTTGGGGTTGCAGAAGTTTCCAAGTAGAGATGACAATTTCTTCATGGACAGTTTAGTCCTACTAAAGCTTTGTNATTAAGGCATGTTAATTAGGGCATTGTCCAAATGCCTCTGAAACCCTTACAGGCTTTGGGGGGTTGACAATTCTGCTTAAGAAGCCTGCAGGTTTTTAATGCGTTACGGTTTAGGCTTTAGAGTTGATGTTCCTAAGAAGAAATGCAAAGCATTATTTAAATTATTATTATATTAAATTATTTAAAACACAGGTTTCAGAAGATGCCGAGCACACCTGTGGCAGATGTATTTGACCTGTAGCATCAGAATGAATAGGCTGTTTCAGCTGGAATGGACCATAAGGATCATCTAGTCCAACTGCCTAAGCCCATCAGGTATGATGAAAAGTTAAAACATGGTGTTAAGGACACTGTCCAAATGCCTCTGGCACACTGACAGGCTTGGGGCGTTGACCACCTCTCTAGGAAGCCTGTTCCAGTTTCTAACAACCCTCTTGGTAGAGAAAGGCTTCCTAATACAAAGTCTGAACCTTCCCTCCCTGGTGCACGTTTGAACCATTCCCACATGTTGTGTCACTGGATCCCAGGGAGAAGATCTCTGCACCTCCTCTCTGCTTCCCCACCTCAGGAAGCTGTAGGGAGCAGTGAGGTCACCACCCCTCAGCCTCCTTCTCTCCAATCTAGACAAACCCAAAGTCGAATATTTCCTAGTGGAACTGAACACTAGTTGGTTTTCCATTGCTTTGGGGTTGCAGAAGTTTCCAAGTAGAGATGACAATTTCTTCATGGACAGTTTAGTCCTACTAAAGCTTTGTTTTTCTCACCATCTTTCACAGAACTTTGACACTTGTATCACATGAAGCACCCAAAAATCTGCAATCTGTGAGGCCAAAAGCCAAGGGAGACGGTGGAATCACAGGTTTTCAGACATGGCCAGTACCATTTATTTACTCAAGTCTTTTGGGAATGAGGGCTTGAACAGATAGTGCAAATCCCACCATTTGGAGAGAAGGAAATGTTTATTGATATTTATTTATTGATACTTTCATAAAAGGAAACAATCTCAATAATACATTGTTATAAATATCTATAAATATCCTGTAGGGCTTAACACCCACTCAAATAAATAAATAAATACCGCAATATAAATAAGTAATGCTTCCGTACTAGCTGGTGATGGCCAGCATCTCCTCTGAAGAATTAATTTTCCTGACATTTCCATACAAATCTCTACAGTTACAAATACCGGTGGGTTTTCTGTTTGGATGCAAAATTGTGCCTTCACTCTTAGCTTAGGGACTAAATTCCCTGGCTGTTGGTGGAGTGAGAAACTGTCTTCCTTTGTTCTAGTATACAAATGTGGAGGTGGTACAGAGATTTAACCAAATTGCTGCTGGCCCATTGGCTCAGGAGTCCTAGGAAGTTCTCTGGAGCTCACGACAGTTTATGCAACATGAGAACTTCGCTTGTGTAATTGCAGCCCAGAGTTCTTGAGGAACAAAAGCCAAAAAGAACAGTAGTAATCAAGTAAGATTATTAAGCTAGGACACATAGATAACTCCACTGTATGGACAGCAAGGTAAGAAGTCTTGCTGTGTTTTGTGTAAGTAAGAGAACACGCAATTATCCACCCACCCTGTGATCCTCCGAACTCCGTTAGAATCACTCATTTCCTTTTGAAATGAATCAAAACCATAATTAGTTTAGAAGATGAAAAAATAATAAATTATAAGACAGAAATCTTGGTCTAATCCTAATCATTTGGCTGTCCTGTTCTCGTAAGAACTAATGTGAATTACTCCATGTAGAAAAACTACCCAACAGCATAATCCACACTGATGAATTTGCTAACATAACTTGGATGCTGTAGATAAAGCTATATCCCGTATATATACAATTATATAGGAATAATGATTATTTTAAGTGCTGTCAGTAGGACAGACCCTGTGCTAAATCCAGAAAAAAAAATAGTGAAATCCAGAAACACAGGGGACCTTACTTTGATTTTGTGACACTGCTGTAATTCCTGTGGCTTCAGTGAAATACTTCATGAGACAGAAAGAACAGGATGAGAATCTAGCCTAAAGTCTTCCAAATTAGTGCCATGAGTACCTGGGACAAACGTACCATTTTCTGACTGTTGGCAGGCCATTAAATAAATAAATATACTAAATAAAACAATCTGCATCTTGACATGCATGCACACCAAAATAAAAACCTTCTCAAATATCTACCACACTGTGGGTTTAGGTTCCCCCCCCAGCTCATTGGTACCTTGTTATTCACTTCTGCAGAGTACATCAAGAATAGCTTTTACAAACCTACACAGGTTTAAGATTACAGGAAGATTGAATTGAAATGAAAAGAAATAAGGGAGAAGAGTAGAAAAATGTATGTACACAATTTTTGAAAATGAGTATAGCTCCATTAAACCAAAATCAAGATATACTGGATTCTACCAGCTAACAATTTGACATCTAAATTGCAAGGAAAAGCTCTGCTGTGCAGATATTCTCTCTTAGGTAAAGATGTGTAAATTTCAGATATATGCATGAAGGTTCAGTTCTGGTAAGTAACCCATAACATACACCAATTTAAGGAAAAGGTTTTGGCAACACTAGAGATCTCCTGATTAAGTTCACTCTTACAAGTATAATGTGCCTGATGCCTGCTCAGAAGTAAATAGAAACATGGACGCTAAACTTTGGTTCTCCTTTTCTAAATACAAACATTCACTCATCTGATGAAAGTCTCCATGAGATACGAATTGTTTGACACCTATAAGGCATATTTTTTTAGATTCCCCCTCTCCCTGCATAATTCAGCAATGTGTGAAACAAGCCATCCTGTTTAATGCACTACTGATTATTAGAAATCCTGGTACTTCTCTCTGGGTCAGAGATACGAAAAACTAATTCGTGCTTCTACATTCTATTTCCATATTGTAATGCTAGAATTTAGTGAGTAGAGAAAGGTGATAGAAGACTTGAAAGAATCACGGAAGAGTATTATCCAGTCACACAAGAATCATTGAATTGTCTGAGAGGACAGTGAGACTCTCCCCATTTTTTCCTCTAACCTTACCTTGGATTCAGTAAGACTCTTTCTACATGAGAACATTTGATCTTGAGCTGTTCTCCTGCCAGCCACTCCAGTTTGCCATGTGTGCTGCTCTTACGACAGCAAAACGGTCATGTTTTTACCCCTGGGTGTGTGAAAAGGAACCAAAGCTCCAGTTTAACAGCTAAAAACATGCACAGCAATTTTTATATAATAATATAACACACCATCAGTCAGTGTGTTTGCTGTGCTTGCACAGCCAGGGATGGTGCTAGCAAGAGGGCTCCCTGCCTCTCTTGTCATCTCAGCTGTCCCAGGTCTCTTTCCAGTCACATCAGTAGCGCAACACCAGTTTCTCGGTTGATTGAAGGGAATTCTTTTTTTCACTGATGGATTCCTAAGGTGATTCAGACCCTAAAAGGTTTGGTTTTTATTATTCTTTAAAAAACAAACAAACAAAAAAAACCCAAAAAAAAAAACCCCCAAAAAAACCCACAAAGAAAAAAGTATCTTCTTTCCAGTAAAACAGATCCCCAACTAGAAAATGTCCAGCTTGGTTTTTTTCAATAAACTGCCATCTATGAGGGCAAGATTTGAATGTTAAGGATATTTTCCCAATGTCTTTCAGGTTTCTAACAGCCACTTAGACATTCAGACTGAGTGTGCTAAACCGTTCCTTTTGCCTGGTGTGTTCACCCATACTTTCGATTTGCGAAGGGCGAGGCTCACTTATCTCGTAATATAGAAGCGAGGGCTCGCATACCTCCTGGCATCCATCATAGCGTGCGGGTCATCCGGGTTAACCACGTCGTTCTGGTTGATTCTCACGGGTTCCCTGGGCATGTGGGAAAATTCCTCTTGCTGCTGGAAGAGCTGAGATCCCAACGCAGAGATCTTTCTCTGCGGGACCAGGATCTGGTGAGGATCCGTTGGATCGATATCTGCGCTTCTGGTGTTTCTGTGGGGCTCGGGTGTGTTGAACCGAAACAAAGGGATTTCATTTCTCCTGGACAAAAACTGTGAGTATGGTGGTGGATTCATGCCAGGGAGGAAAGCTTGTTTAACTCTGCCTAAGCTAACCAGGAAGCTGTGTTTGGGAGATTGGTACACATCATATCCGTTTTCCAGCGTCCTGTGGTTGAACACGCAGTCCTCGGGACTGAAGTAGTGCTTAGGGGAAAAAATATGACACCTGTGAGCAGGGTGGGGTTTGGCGAATGACAAGTCCCAGTTAGATGGGAAGAGGGGATGAGATCTTGCTGTGGGTGTTTTGCTGATCCACCAGCTCTGTAACTTGAACTACTCGGGCTTAGTCAAATCAAGGTCTGAGATCCACACTCGTGTTTTCAGCAAAGGTATTATAATAACAACATTGTTTTCTTTCTGAGGGATGCTTTGGTTGAGCTAGTCCCAACCCATGACTCTAAAGCTACAGCAGGAATTTGGATTGCTCCATCACTGGATCTCATTCTACCCTCGTTTACCCAATCAGGAGCTCAGGTGGTTTTTTGTCAGCTCTACAATTCTATGTAATCAAAGAGAGAGAAAAATTTAACCTAAGTGGCAGGTCCTCAGCTTGCTTATGCAGCACTCAGCTGCTGTGAGTGTACAGATTTGTCCTAGCTGAGAAAACAGGCACCACAGCACCAGTCTGCCCGTTTCGGTCTTGAGTCTTAGTAAGGCTTACTCACCGAACCAAAAATGTCTCCTTTTGTGTCCATACAGAGGTAGCGTCCGCTCTTCACACCCGTGATGATTACTGAGCCAGCACCCTCAGATTTGATCATTAGGGCACCTATTTAAAAAAACAAAGATGTCAAGTCCAGGGCCCGCTTTGACATGGCACCGTTTCCTTAGACCCACAGATGCTCTGGCCGGAAGTGTCCTCTGGGGATCTGAACCAACCTCCCGTGTCAGCTGGCACTATTGCCCACCATAGATCAGGTTACTTGTGGCTCTGCCTGTCTGAGCCTTGGAAAGCTCCCCAGGACAGAGATGTCACCACCTTTCTGGGTGCCTTGTTCCAGTGCTGCACTAACATCCCAAAGACAATTTTTTTCCCTTACATCCTCACTGAAGTCCCAAACCACAGTCTGGGACCATTGTCCTTAGTTCTGTCATCGCGCATTACCAACAGGAGTTTGTCTAGATTATCCTTAACCTCCTTTACTGAGCAGTTTCACCAATGCCAAGTAAAGCGGGAAAAAGAATGTTCCTTTGACCTTCTGACCACAGTAGGTGGTTTGCCTTCACCTCAAAGCAGGTGACTTCCATTTGACTGCGTTCCCACTGTGACCCTGGGGTACTGTGGTGCCTCAGCAGAGATTTGTTCACCCTCCTTTTCATGACCCCTTTCATTGTCTGATTTCCACCCTTCCAGATATTTGCTTCATAGCAGATGTGGGAAAAACATGATGTTTTGCTGCCTGTTGTTCTCTAAAATACCACACTGTATCCTGACCATCACTTCTAAAATGAGTTTTATAAAACCTTTAAATATGCAGGAAGAATAACAACAAGACAGTGCAAGAATTACTGCAAGCATTTCATCGGTAAATCCTAAAAAAGTAAGGTAAAATATCAGAACTTGATTAAATTATAACTTTTTAAAAAATCCTTTGCTCTGGATATACTTACATACAAACATCATTACATATGCTTACATTTTTAATTGAGTGTTTGAAGATGCTATGCAGCAATAATAATAATATAATTATAAACAACATTATTTTATGATGCCAATCTACTTGTGATTTGAGTGCCACTAAAAGAGCACTTTTGAAATGCTGTGAAAGAACCCTAAGTCTTAAAAAAAACCCCTCCATTTTCCATCTAACCAGAGTGTTTGGGCTAGGTTACTCAGAATGGGAAGCACACCTTAGTGAAAATAAACTACAGTGAGACAGTTTGAGAGCCTTTTACTCACTTCAGGGAAGAGTTACTTCTAATGAACCTAAAAACTTAGCTCTGCTTTTAGGACTGTCTGACCCTTCATCATTTTCCCCTTTTTAATTGACCTTTCCATACCCATGTTCTATGCACATGGGAGTTACTTCTGGCAGTTTTCAGCTCTCTATCCCAAAGCAAAGGTTTTATGGGTCCTAACAGTTTCCCAGCACTGCTGTGGTGGCTTCCCTCAAGACAAATCCTCTGGCAATATTGTCACTGCAATGGGAAGGAGCTGTTTGGGGAATATCATCCTCGACCTCCTGTAGGAACTTCCACAAGAAACTGTGAGTAAAATCATGAAGTGAAGGATAATTCAGGTAGGTTGTGCTTGCAGAGTATTACAGGTACTATAGGATTTTATTCCTCTTAGATGAGGAATGAAATCCCTTGTCTGCTAATTTCTTTGTGGACTTTGTTTGTTAAACAAAAGAAGGATTATAGTTATGTGTATTTTCCATCCCATAGCTATATTCCTCTGTCTGCCCACTTAAGGATTTTCTATAGGTAGTGGGAAAACAAAACTCTTCTTCTCCCTCCTCAGCTCCCGTGATGACCAAGGGTCCACCACGACACCACGAGCCACTTACTGTAAATGGTTTGATGAGGAACGCCCTCAACATAGCCATCAGCGTTGATCTGGAGGTGGAAGCTGTTCCTCTCCGTGTCGGTATAGAGGTGTGTCAGGCGATCTCCATTCCCCCAGCTGGGATTCAGCAGTGGAGAGGAGTTGGGAAAGGCAAGGATAGCCTTCAGGCTGCAGAGCAACAGCAGCAGCAGCAGGTAGCTCAGCCAGCTGTTGGGACCGCTCGGTGCCATGGCTCGCTCTTCCCAGCTGCTGGTTGGTATCTGCAAAGTGATAATGCCTCTGTGCTGGTCGACTTCCCTTGGTTGCCTGTGTCTGGAGTGTGAATCCTCTGATAGGTTCCCTTCTTCTCTGCAGAGGCTTATAAAGGGCAGCAAAGTGACATCACACAGGAAAAACTTCTCCACATCCTTGATTTTTGCCAAAGCAACATTTTAAGTGTCCTGAAACCTCAAGGGAAGGATCTCTGGCTAAGGTGCGGGGGGGGGGGGGGGGGGGGGGAGGGTGG
>VXBZ01000601.1:214853-289381 GCA_013399135.1 Heliornis fulica
TATATATATAGTTTTTAAAGAAACCTGAAGATTTTACCTCTAGCAGTCTGAGGTTTGGTTAGCCTCTAGCTGGACACAGTATGCAAAAGTCTTAAGTTTCTTTAACAAGTTGTGGAGCTGTTGTGGTTTGACCCTGGCTGGAGGCCAGACTTCCACCAAAGCCACTCTTAGCTGGACATGGGAGAAAATACATGTTGAGAGGCTTTGGAGTTGAGATAAGGGCAGGGAGAGATCATTCTGCAATCAGCATCACAGACAAAACAGACTCACACCATCACACATCAGCACCAAGTGTATTATGGACTGATGGAACCAAATGTAAAAGTTGATCTGATTTTTTTTTTTTTGTTGTTGTTTAAAATTAGCAAAACTCTGCCAAATTCTTCTGTGACACCTGTGTAAATCTAGGGGCTTGTGTCAGTGTATATACACCTGTGTAAATGACAGCATTTTTTTGGCCAAAGTGTATAAGGGTCATATCTTAAACTGAGAAGACTGGCAAAGCTGTCTTCACGGAGAGGCAATGTAGGCTCCAGATGTTTTACTGCTCATAACACCTGAAATACTCCACTTTCATTCAAAAGATGGCTTGGAAGGAAAGTAGGGTTATTTTTTTCTTCTCTTTTTCAAAGCGACGTGTCTATTTGTTGTTGCAATTATCCACCAATATTTATCACATTGGTCTTAAAACAAATGTTTGGGGGCTTCAATTTTCTTTTTCCCACTTTCATTAGACTACCATGGAAAAATGTCCATGTATACCTCAGAAACAGTTGCTAAAGTTTCTACAATGGGAACTTGGAATTTTTTTGTGATTCTTCTGTGAAAGTTTTTGTTGGATATTTTGTACACATCTTTTTTGTTTGTTTTTTATTGTGCTTGCTGTATTGCACTGATCTGATCTGTCTACGGTCTCTTAGCTGTAGAGAAATGGTTCTGAGATGTTTGAAACACTTCTTTAAACCTCATTTTAGCACATACCAGTTGGGAGCAGCTATTTAATTTTCTGTCATGCCTAAGAAGCAGAGATGACTTTCACATGATTAAATAGTTGGGCATTTTCAAAAGTTTCCCACAGGCTCAGCAGAACTTCAGACTCTGTTGAGTTCTGTTGAAGCCACTTTGCTAAAGTGAGTTTAAGTCTCTGCTTGTGAGGATGATAATGCAAATTTTGCCCTTTCATAGACTTTTCCTTTTTTTAAACCTAAAAATGCCTACCGCATGCAGACCTTTTGACAGTCCACTTTCTTTTTCTTTTCCTTTTTCTCTTTTTCTTTTTCTTTTTCTTTTTCTTTTTCTTTTTCTTTTTCTTTTTCTTTTTCTTTTTCTTTTTCTTTTTCTTTTTCTTTTTCTTTTTCTTTTTCTTTTTCTTTTTTTTTTTATTTCAGGCTGATCAATTTATTCCTTCCATAGATTTGCCATATAGCATTCTCCTGCCCAGGCAACTGTTGATGAAGTAACCAGGTGGATGAAATCTTGCTTACTTTCTCAACATTGCCTGTTAGTGTAGCAGAAGTGATGAACACCTTTTTTCTCTTGTATTATCATGCTGCTGCGACAGTTGTAACAGTATCTCTGCAACTTTTACCTTATACATTGCTACTGCTTTTTTCAGATCTCTATGTTGTTCTGAGATGTTTGACCAATTAAACATTTTTTTTTCAGTTCTCACTGGAGAATTAGCTGCAGGGTCTTACAGAACTTTCTTGATTTGGAGGGAAGAAAAGAAGGGAACTGAGTTTGAAGACCAAAACCTTTTCATCAAACTCAGATCTGCTCTTCTTCAACTTCTACCTTAGCCCAGATGAATAATTCAGCTAGTGCTAAATGTTTTTCCAACACGGAGGGAGTTTCATTCCTCCTCTGAAGGAGCCTACTGTGAGTACTGTGAAGGCACTGTGAAAGCAGCGCTGTGAGTACCCATGGAGCTGGTCACACGCTGCCAGGAAAGGACAGGACTGATCTACATCTTAGGGCTGAATGCTGATGTTTCTATCATCAGGATTTGCCATGTTGCCACTTTCCCATTGCAGGGATGCTACATAACCAGTGTCAGGTGCTGTGATGACTCAAAGCTTTGCCTTGGAAGCATCCTGCAAAGACAGGTGGGAGATGGCCCCAAGGTACCACCCATGGTGCATCTCAGGGAACCACGGTGGTAAAGTGAGGAAATTGTCACTTCAGAGCAATGTTGAAAGTAAAAAAAAACGGATAAGACCGGCCCCAGTTTGCAGGCTGAACTTTATTTGAGGAAATCATTGACGTTCTGCCCCACAGTCAGTTTCATTCCTCTCATCTGTCTGTGGTGCTATCATCCCAGGGCTGCTCCAGAGGCAGCACAGGTCTGGCTAAGCAGGTTGGTCTGGGGGGTCAGCTGGGCCAACTGACCACCACCTTGATGCTTGTGCCTTGATGGTGCAGGGCTTGCTAGGAGTGCTAGCCTAGCAAACAGCACACAAACACCTAATATAAATAAATGAACACTATATTTCTATATATAATGTTACATATTATATAATGTTCAGTATAAAGTTTTGCAATTTATTTAAATATGGTCATTTCACTGCAAATTATACACAACCTTGTACACAGAAAGAACTATAATGTCCATGGGAGCAGCCTGGGGGGGGGGGGTGTCTGTTTTTTCCCCAGCTTTAGGTCATTTTCTCATCAAAAGTTTCAAATCATTTGAAAATTGTAAAGTCTTGACCTCAGCAACTGCATCTTATCCCTTTTCCAGCTGCCAGCAAAGTAATTTCTTTCTTCTATTGCTCATCACTCCAGTCAACAGCAGAGGACTTAAAAGGGAAAGGCAAGATTTTTACAGCAAATTTAAGTTACTACAAGTGATTTGACATCAGTTACCTTTTGTAGACCCCTTGAAAGTGCTTTTTTGCACCACCATAAAAGTTTCCTGCTCAATGTCACGAGGTTGCAGGGTTCTCCTACTAGTAAAAATGCACATTGCCTCACAGTGCTGGACTACCTTTCAACACACAGGAGCACCTGTAGTGGTGTTGCTTAACAAAGCATGTTGACTTGTGTTTAGACAGGTGTGTGGCTTGTCCTTTTGCAGAATTTGGTGGTATCTTCTTTTCTGGGATGGCCTTGGGAAGCCTCTTGCTCTCTGCTGTGTCATAAGTCACCAGGGAGTTTGGGGTGGCGGATTTGAAAATAGCAGTGCTTTTAACAATATATTTTGGCATTACATCACTTCAAAGAGGTCAGAGAAATCAGGGGCCCTTCCCTCTCCCCCCTCTTCCTTAGAATCACTGTAATAACTGACTCTGGGACAATCACATCTTCGGGGATGGAAATACAAGGGTGGAGTGCTTCTCCAGAAGTTATTCTAGGCATAATGACGCACTAAGTCATCGGTATGTACAGTGGATGCTCTGTGTGTATGTGTGTGCATGAGCCTTTGCCACAGACTTCACCCGGTGTTGATAAACACATCCTGAGTGACCTTATTTGGATGTCCCATTCTTGTCACACTGCCCATGACCAAAGAAAACATCCTGGCTAGGTTCAGCTACGTGAAACAAATGAGGTAAGCACAGCCCACTGGCTCTGGGACCACAGCATGTACTAGTAGTTTCTGCAATGTGCTTGCCAAATATATCGTTTTGGGTCTTGTGTTCCACACCCCCTACTCCCCTCTCCTCCTCCTTTCTCTACATAGTAGACAGTTTGGAAATCCATATCAAATTTCAGAAGTGCTAAGCCACCTGCACAGTCAAGAGCAGACAGTGATATTGTTAGGATAGCTTCTGCAGTGCCTTTCTCTATAGGATGCAGGATGTATGGTCTTCCTGAGAAGTGACTGTCTTTATTTCTTGGCACTTTTCTTTCCAGTCAGACAGAAGACTGGCATAAGCTTTCCACCCTGATTCACAAGTCCAAAAGTCTCTGTGTGGGGAGGGGACAGTGGGCAGCTGTTTACCAGTGGCTTTAGAGATTATGGGCTTTCAAAATTTAATGCAAGAAAGACAGAATCCCAATATTTCATAGTATTCTGAGAAGGAGGTAGATAAGGGATCAAATTGCCTGTCTATGTCCCAGATGGGCATTGGTGATGCTGTTCGTGTTGTTTTGCTCTCACTGAAATGAAGGGCCTCATTCCTCCTCCAGCTGAGATCCTTGGCAGAGCTCCCAGTCAAAGCAGAACCAGTCCCTAAAAGGTTGTGTTTTCTGAACACGGAGTGTTTCTGTCATTTTAAAGGGTCTGAATTTTCTTAGGTACTGTGGAACAGAGAATGGTTACAATCTGTGATGTGAGCCACTGGTGCCCTCCATTTCCAAAGAGATGCTTCTAGTTTATCGAAATGGAATCTACCAGGCTATGGCACTCATTCCTCTGGGGATGGGAAGATCCTTTCACACGTGAGGACCTGCTTCTCCCACAGCTCAGGTCAGCATCTGGACACAACCAACCCCACATACCATTGTTTGTGTTTCGTGGTCAGTAGATGAGAGGATGTTTTTGCCCTAGGGTGAGACAAATGACAAAAGTTGTTGGGGAAGGTCCCAGCAGAAGAGTAAGTGTGGGGAAAAATGGTCATAGTGGGAGGTATAGGTGGGAAGAGGCATGTCAAGAAAGTGAAGGAAGAGGCACAAGGACTCTTTTTGCATCTGTTTGTGTTGCTGCTGTTTGTACATGAGAAAACTCTGAGGTGCCTGAGCCACCCAGGGTGTTGAACCAAATGCCCATTCTCAGCATCTTGTGGTATCAAGTTCTGATCATCTGTGGCATAAATATGTATATATATTTAAAAACACTTCGTGTGTAACCTGTAATTTCATCTAAGGTACTGTAAAAGCAAAACAGTTTCAAGTCAATTCTATTCTTACACACATACTTGTATCAACTCTCAGGTGTTTTTTTTCTCCTCAGAACTAGACAGCCCAGCTTGATCTGAGTTCTTACATGGAGATCTCTGCAGGCTTTGTCTGAGGGTCCTTTGGTTGTTGCTCTTTGATTTTAGGTGAAGGATCAATGAGAGGTTAAAACATAAAGGTGGCATCTTCCCTTTCATCTGCAGGGGAACCATGCAAAAAGATGAAAAGCAGCTCATGAAGGACTCCTCTTGGTTACACTCTGGTTTAAAGGCTGGCACTCAGCTATTTGTTAAGCATGTCGCCCATGGCGGCTCTGTTGACTTTCACTTCTGTGCAGCTCTTCTGAGTACTGGAAACACAGTCATTATAAATAGAGATGTGCCCTTGGGGAAGTCTTTTCTTGCATTGTTTTTCAGGCTTGAAACAGAAGCATCTGGGTGCTCAGGGTTGAAGAGAACTTCAATTTCTCAATGGTCTTATCTTGTTTGATGTTTGATTATGGCCACTTACTGAATCCATATACTTGTAGCCAATGCTGCTGAAATCATGTTGCTAATGGCTGGTCAAGGAAATTTTTTTTCTCCTGCACACCCACACACATGAAGTAGAGAAGTCAGCTTTACAGATAGTTCTTCAGACATCTGAACTCCTTGCCTCCTGTAAAAACCTCTAGGGGTTGGTGGCACTTTGAAATCTGATGTTGTGAAATGTAACTTGCTAGCATGGCAAAGCTACTTGTGGTCTTTGAAGGGCATTTGCTTTCTCAGCTGCAATATGAGTTTACTCTTGAGAAATGCATGCCCTTACACAGGGGGCAGGAGGGATGGGGACAACAGCCTCATAAGCATAAACAAAAGTTCTTAAAAGGAACTTTTTATTTTTTTAAACCATAATTTTCTTATTTATGTTTTCAGATGTGTTCTGGTGAGGAAAAACAAAATCAGTACACTATCCACAAGCTTGTATAGTTTTCAACTATGCAGCAATGATATTTGATCTACACATAATTGAAGATAATGTCCAGGCAGTCTGAGCCTGCCTCCTGAATTTAGCACCCAAGCTTCAGTGATTATGCAAGTTCTGAGTTGTTTTTTTGAGGAAGAAATTATATTTTAAAAAATGTACCTCTGGCATCCATTTGTTTTCAGATGTAAAGAACCAAACAAAAGTCTTGCAAGACTTAAAAGATACTCTGGTATTACAAAAGATTCTGAGAAACAGATTTGAAATGCAACTATAAATAATTTCTCGGTGGTGTTTTCAAACCAAACAGAGTGACATTAGGTTAATGAATGGCACTGAAAAAGGGAGGATTTAAGACTAAGAAAGCTCTTCTCAGTGATGGACAGTAATAGGACAAGGGGAAATGGTTCCAAGCTGGAGCATAGGAAGTTCTATCTGAATGTAAGAAAAACTTTTTTCACTGTGAGGGTGATGGAGCACTGGCACAGACTGCCCAGAGAGACTGTGGAGTCTCCTTCTCTGGAGACATTCAGGACCAATCTGGACATGTTCCTTTGTGATTTAATCTAGGTGAAGGCAGAGGGGTTGGACTAGATGATCTTGTAAGGTCCCTTCCAACTCCTAACGCTTGGGGATTCTGTGAAAGCAGTAACAGAATGCACAACATAACTTTTACTTTGGGAAGAAAAAAACCCCAAAGAAAGTAAAAACTGAGCAAACTGGTTCCCAGCCATCTCCATGGGCAGTGCTTTTTTTTCAGATCACCTGCTCTGACAACCTTTGGTAATGTACAATTTCTGTACAAAACCTGTACATTAAAATCCATTAATACTGAGCATAAGTACCAGCAATCCATTAATACTGAGCATAAATACCAGCAATTTAATGTAAAATATGCTATACTCACAGATTGAAATGAAGGAAATTCTGGTTGTAGATAAGTTTAAAGTTATCCCCCTGAGATGCAGCACTTGAGCAGATGTGAAGGGAGTCTGTAGGCCACAGACTTGAAGATACCCAAAGCTTAAGTGGGCAAAGTCCTGAGTGGTCTAGCTTGGGATTTGGTGCTGCTGTTATCTCAGCTTGAACTAGAAACTTCCAGAGGCCTCTTCCCACCTAAATCTTTCTCTGATTCTATGATGTTGGGCATCATAATGAATACCACTGCTTTTATTAGCAGTTTCCAATGAATGAATGGAACAATGAACTTGTATCTATTAGATACAAGATGAAAATAGATAATAAACTTTGTTCTAACCTAGTTTTAAACTCCAGTCTCTTGGGGTCACATGTTTTGCTCAATTCTGTTTCCTGGAAGAAGAGATAGAAAGGCTTATCTTAAAGAAATGAAGAATGGGAAATGAAAGGGGTGGTGTGAGGAGGAGATGCAATGAGACTGTCAAAAGACAACCTCATCATCTGCCAAGGGCCCTTTTGATGCCAGACAGTAATGACATAGCATGTGACTGATACAGGAAGAATTGCCTCAGTGCAATTGCATGTATTGCTCTTTAGCTTCCAGAGTTATCTTTTAGTGGAATCTCATTGCAACTAAAACTTGATTTGAGAAATTTTTGCTCTGTGAGTTTTAAGAATAGCTCTTTAATCTGAAAACCTAAGCAGTAAAAGTAAAAGCCCATGAAGGAACCAAGCATTGCTCATGCACCAGCGCTTCTAAGGAAAGGAAAGCAGAAAGGTTTCCCAAGCTACTACAATGCGAATGATTATGAACTCCTTTCAAGCAAAATGGAGATAGATGTTGGTAAAAGACAGGGTGAGGTGAGAAGCAATGACTTAACTTTTCCACCTAAAGCTGCATTAGCTCAGCTTTGCTCAGAAGCTGGGATCTGTTTGTGGAGGTATAGCTGTGATGGGAACACCTGGAGCACGTGGACCAAGACCGATTAGATTTGGTGGAAATCTGCCAAAGATTTGTCTTGAACTCTTTCCTGATTCAGGTTTTCCTACACAAAATGTCATTTCCAGGTAGATTTGCAGCCACAATATTTCTTTGCAGACAAAATAGCTCTTCATGTTGCCTTCTTAGCCTGTCACACTGGTGGCAACATGGAACTGAAGTCACACATTGTGTCCTGGATGCACGGGTTCATCAGCTGCTGGGACACTGATCCCGCACCCAGGCCCTACTGATCTTTGGCCATTTTCACAGCTGGTGCAAGCTGGTGTCAGGCCAGGGCTGGTTGGGAAACGTGCTCGGTTTCAAAGAAGACAAGCAGGCTGTTTTATCATCTGTACTGAAGTTTTGGACTCCCACCAAACCACTCAATTTTCCAAAAAGGAAAAGATTTGCTGGCTTACCTTTTTTTTTTGTTTTATTTTTTTAAACTTGGAAACTCAACCTAGTACTTTTAAAAAAAATTAGAAACAAACCCAACCAAATCCAAACCCTTCTATATTAGCCTTTCCATGACAGAGGCTGGCTAGCCCACCTGCCTAGCCTGAACACAACTATGTCTCTTTGACACTGATGTCGCTTCAAGACCCATGGTTCATTCATCCCTCAGTCTCCATTGCTGGTGAAAGAATGGAAACAAATTCAACTTAATACCATCATGACAACTGAAATTCATACAGAAGAAATGTCACAGTCATCCAAGTGGCCTGTAAACCTGCAAGTTCATTGTTATAAAGGTATGGAATATACATCACACTTGATGTTATCCTTGTCTGAAAAATCTGAAATCTGCAGGTTACTTTTTAAAATCCACAATATAATGTCTACAGATTTGTTCAAGATCTACAGAACGTGGGACCCAGAGATGACCCATACGTGTCCCTTCCCTATTCCACACTTTCTATTGCTCTAGTCATTTGCAATTTTTTTTTTTTTTTTTTTTTGGTGAGCTGCCATGGAAAGGCTGCAACCTGTCTGTCTGAAATTTGCCCAGTGCTACAATTTGCCTGTCACTGGCATACCAGATCTGGTGACCTGCCTACCCAGGTAGTGTGTCTTATCTAAAAAAGCATTTTCTTTCTCCTGTTGTACTTGCTCTAAGTCCTTTGGAATGCTGAGGATCCAGATCATACGATCAAAGAATCATTTGGGTTGGAAGAGACCTTTAAGATCATTGAGTCCAGCCATGGCCTAATCCTGTCTAGTCCACCTCTAGATCATGCCCACAACATCTAGATCATGTGCACAACATATGCACACTTTTTAAATACCTCCAGGGATGGTGAATCCACAACTTTCCCAGGCAGCTGTTCCAATATTTACCTACCCTTTCAGTAAAGAAATTCTTCCTGATATCTAACCTAAATCTCCCCTGGGGCAATCTGAAACGTTTTCCTCCCATCCTATCACTTGTTACCTGAGAGAAGAGACAGACCCCCCACCTCTCTACACCCTCCTTGCAGGTACTTATATCTTCAATGAGAAAATAAGTCAATTTCCTGTTGTATCAATCCTATTTCCTATTGCATCAATCTCCTATTGTATCCCACTGCAAAGTGACTAAAAGCAGTCTGACTGGTTGGTTTATTTTGGTAAAGCTCTTAGTTTTATGTAAAGTTTCCTATTTCCTAACTGCTGTTAGCCTAGCACTGGATTTAGTGCTTTTGCATAGGGTTAACTAGATGGTTGTAACTTACTGAAGTGCAGAAGTACTTTTTTTTTTTTTTTTGCTAAGGGGCCATGGATAAGGAAGATCAAGGTTAGAATCAAATAGGTTGCTCATTCTACTTGCTGTTCCCATCAGCCCATCCTGCTCAGGCTGCACAGAAACATCGCCAAGAGTCAAGGTAGGGTAAGGATTTGTCATGTGTTCTCTACTTTGCAGTAACTGTTTGGTCTTGACCCTGTGTAAGCTAGTTTATCCCTTGGATAAATGAGGTAGTTAAACTGCTATTAAAAAAAAGATTATGATCTCACTGAACATCACCTATGCTGGTTATCATAACTGCTTTCCTAATGTTTTAGCAGTGGATCTATCGTCTCTTCGATGAACTGGAATATCTGTGGTGGCACAGTGAGCCCTGGGCCTGGGTCAAAGACTGAGCAACCACTGGAAAAAAAAAATCAGGCTCCAATCACCTGGGATGAATCAGGATGCACCAGTTCTCATAACAAATACTTAAGAAAAGAACAGATGCTCTTCTCCAGACAGCCCTGAAACAAATACAGTTGCAAACAACTCAGTTGGTTTATGTGTTATCACTCATGATTTCTTATTTGACGTAAGTTGGTATGGTCACATTGTCCTTGGAGAAGCTATTCTGGTGCTGTGAGCTCTGGTCCATAAAATCAAGAGCACACAACAAAATTGTGAATTGTAAACAGTTAATTCAGGGGACAGAAATTTAGTCCCAATCAAGGCATTTTGGTCCACACCCTGTAACAAAAAACCCCACAACAATTATATGTATGTATGCAATCCAGGATTTAATAATATGCTCACATCTCATGATATCGGGACACAGCTTGTTCAGTTCATCTGGAATATTGGCCCATTGGATTTTGGCCAAACAATTTTCAGCAGACTATGGCTTCCAAAACAAACATGCTTTTGGGTTGAGCTGGATGCAGAGCTTGGCTGGAGAGAAAAAAGAAATCTCCGCTTGTGGCTGCATGCTTGGTTGTTTGGTTTTAAGGATTTTTTTCCAGTGACAGCTATTTCATCAGCCAGGATTGCTCTCTACGGTTAACTGCAATTCCTGTTTGCTTTTATATATATATAAATATATATATATAAAACCTAGAGATTCCCACAGTGTTTGTCTAGGCTACAGTCTCCCTCACTCAACAGCTGGAAGAGATTCCTACTTCCTTCCTCTATTCTTCATTCTCACAAGGAAACCAAATGTCTCTTTAGCTTTTGCAGAGTCATTTGTGGTTCCAAACCTGAGGCACCAGAGCCTGTAGTTGGGTCATTTTTCCAAGGGACATAGTCATCTGTAGTTAACTACCTGGGATGTAATTCTGCCCCCCATTCCTTAAACTGGTGCAGAGAGGGCAGCTTCAGTAAACACCAAAAGAAAAGCTAAAAAAATGCAAAAAAGATTTGGAATGCAAAAGAAATTTGGAGCTGTTTACTTCCTTTTATGAGCATATCCTAAATGACTCAGGCAATACTGGCCAGCACTCTGAAGTCATGAAGACACCTTTAGATCATGGCCTGCTGATGCTTGTCAGAGATACTGAATATCCTCTGCTTTCCTTAGCAACAGTGGGGATGGAACTGAGCACTGCTAAGCTCTGTAGGGATGGGGATCGTTTCACAACAGCGTGTTTGCAAATCACTTTATGAAATCCAGACAACAACCTCACCCCATTGTCATGCTCTTACACAAAGCTGTCTTAAATGAATGTCTGGCAGTTCCCTGGAGAGGCTGGAGGGGAATCCCCGATTTATATGCTCTTGTCTTTGACACTCCTTACCCTCTGAGACTCTTTAATGTAAGAAAGTGCAGCCATTAAAAAAACCCAATGGCATCTCGGGTTACATTAGCAAAAGTATAACCAACAAATCGAAGGAAGCATTTATCTCCCTTTTGTGAGGCCATGTCTGACAGCGTGTCTAGTTTTGAGCTCCACCTCACAAGAGAGACATTTACAAGCTGGAGAAAGTCCAGCAAAGGGCCCCTAAGAGCTGTGTGGGCTGCAGTGCATGATATACGAGGAGCGGCTGTTGGAATGGGATTTGTACAACCTGGAGAAGACGAGGGAGAACATCTGGCTATAGTTTCAATGAAAATGGAAGTGATATTGTTAGGATATGAAAAATATATTGCTGGGGTATTTGTCCCCTCTCTGCTTATCAGAAGTGTCCCAATCCAGTACATATGGCTAACTTCATTTTCTACACTCTAGGTTTTGCAGCGCTACTCACATACAGGACAGTGCAGACACAGTTCATGGTCACATATGCTAGTCCAGCACCCTGTAAATGGTTCCTTACTGCCTCTGCAGTTGCAGACACCCAGTATGAACCTTTTCCCCGAGGTGTCTTTCCACTCCAGTTCCAAAACCAGGAAGATTGCACAGAATTCTGAAAATTCACTATAACCTCTCCCTAACATCGACAATTTCCAGACAAACATGTTGCTTGTCTCCAGAGAGATGGTGATGCCTCTCAATACAGGATTTCCCAGTTGAGGCTGGTCAGGGCCAATAGGGCCACTTAAGGCCAAGCTTAAGGGCTTGGTGCTGTGGAGATGTTGTGGCCACTGTTTGGATAGTGGCCACTGCAGCCAACTGCAGGGCGTTCCTTTTCCAATCAGATTTTTTTTTTTTTCATAGACATAACAATTAGGAAAAAAAAATTGTCTGGTCCCTTCATTTATGTTTTCAACAGGAATTGATTTTATCATGCCTGTCTTCCCTTTTTTCCCCTTTCCTTTTTTTCCCTCTGCCTTCTCCAGTCCTGTCTCCCTAGACGTCTTTTTCAGCAACATTTCATCTTCTGCCTTTCCAAAAGGAAACACAGGGTGAGAGTACCCTGCTTTGTTTCTGCTGCCTCTGCCTGTGTTCTCAAGAAGCTCTGATGTCCTCATGTGTTTCTGTCCTGATCCAGCCTGGTATAGGCAAGACCAGGCCCAGGGGACACTCTTGGTGGAGGTTGTTGGTTTGGCCTTCTGCAAGGCTGCATTAAGCAAACATACTCACTGGGCTCAATTCTCACCTTTGGTTTCTCATTGGGGTTCCTAAAAACCAGACTTTACAGAGCTGCTGAGACTCTGTGATGTTGATGCCGCAATCTCCTCTGTGCAACATCAAATTTCAGTAAAGGGAAAAAGGCCAAGGCAATGAGGTGCCCATGAGAGCTCAAAGTTGTATCCCAAACCCTTCGACCATCTTCAGGATCCTGCTGAGAAAATCACAGACACTGAACCTGCTTCCTACCTTCCTTATAGTGGCATAAACATCAGGTGAGAGTACAAACTGGACTTTTGTCTACGACTGTGTCAGCCTGTTACTTCCCAGCATTTTCACTTTTAAAAGCAAGATGTATTAACACTAAGATGTCTCACATATTTATCATTTCTTGTAGGGATAATTTTTTTCTTTTCCTACAGCACAGACAATAAGTACCTATTACATAAAGCTTCATATTTTCTACCACAAACTTCCCTGATGGGTGAAAACTTCTGAAAAGCAAAATGTTTTCACTTATCACTTTATGAATGTACCTGTTAGCATGTTCTAAAGAAAGTAAGCAATGCATATGCTTGTTTCTAAGTGTAAGTGACCCCTCTTGTGGGTTCTATCCTCCCCTCTCCCCCCATCTTCTGCTGTATTCCCATCCCTCCCCTGTTATCATTTCTGCAGGTGGTAAGCTGCCCCTTGGAAGACAGAGCACCGGCATCTTCCCTGGGGCTCCTGGTCCCTGAAAGAGCATCATCTCCAGTAGCCAGTGAAATGGGGACTGTATCATTTGTGATCACCTAGGGTTCCACAGCACTATCTGTAATGATGTGCTCCCTGAGGTAACAGGAAAAAAAAAAAAAAANNAAAAAAAAAAAAAAAAAAAAGGTGTTTCTTAAGATGCTTTGAAATTGCTGTCTTTGGTATAATTTAGAAAAGGCTGCTGCTGTCCTGCTCAGGGTGCTCCACACGCATTTCCCACCATAAGTGACATGAAGAAAGCAGGGGAATTCAATGAACTCTGACATTTTAAGTCCTTTAAGTCCTTGAATGTGTAGGCTCAGGCTTTATGTTTTCAAAAGCCCTGGTAGATCTTCAGGTTGGAAAATTCAGAGTAAAACCCATAGTAGTTTTCACAGTCAGTTTACCTGACTAGTGTTACAGAAAGTTGCTCATCCAGAAGATACCCAAATCCCAGATACTGTGACCCCCTCCCGCAGCTAAACCCGTGCCTTGGCTGGATAAGGGTCCAACAGATCCGAACACACCGAGGGACCTGAAGCCCGAATCCCACCTCAGCCATGGGGTGGTGGTCTCCTTCCCCCCTCCCCGGGCCCATGGCACAGAGCCCCTGCTTTCGCTCAAACATCTAGCTGCTAATTAACAAAATAGCCACCAGAGGGCAATAAGAATAGCAGTGAAGAGCGCGGTAATGGGGCTCGGGAGGTTCATCGTGGTCTGTGGCTTCCTGACGAGGGAGATTGAAGGGCAGGTGCTGATCTCCTCTCTTTGGTGACAAGTGATAGAACTGAAGGAGCAGCATGAAGCTGCAACAGGAGATTTAGGTTGGGTGTTAGGAAGAGCTTCTCCTGAGAGGGTGGTTGGGCACTGGAGCGGGGTCCCAGCTGGAGCAGCACCCAGCTTTACTGAGTTCAGGGAGCATCTGGACAGTGCACTCAGTCCCATAATCTGACTTGGCTGGCCCTGTGTGGGCCTCGATGATCCTTATGGGTCCCTTCCAACTCAGGATATTCTCTGGCTCTAGAATTTTTTGCTGGCTCCAGAATGGTGCAGTGGTGCTCACCTTCACTGGTGCTGCTCACAGTGTAACCTTCAGCCAGCTCAGGGCTGACATCTATCAGGAGCTATTGATAATCAAGGCACATCAAGCTAATGAAACACCACCTGCTGCCTCATATAGATGGTGGGTCATCAGGGAAGCCAGAGCCTGGGTAAATGGACAGCTTATGGGTCTCTGCCAATGGCTTCAGGCCAAGGGGACACAGAAGGCAGCATGACCGGGGGCAGGGAGAGGGGACATGCTGGGATACTCCTGCTCCGCTCTGGGTACAGGGAGAGACTTTTCAGAGAACCAGTTCATTTTCAGTGACAGGTCAATTAAAAAGATATGGAAGAAGAGGGACAGAATTAGTGTGGGGCACTAGAAGAGGTACCTTTTTTAAGCTATTTGACTTATTTATTTTAAATTGCATTTTCCCTTGTCTGTTAGAGGTTCTCCTTCCCTGACAAGGATCCCACAGCTTTACAGTCTTGGGAACAGAGACTGGGGTGAGCTGAGCAGAGTTGCTGAGGTGGGGAACCCAAACTGACATACTGTATCACAGCCGTACTTGTAGGAACAGGGACATCATTAAGACTCAAATACGAGGAAGCAGAAAATGATGTAAACCAAGCAGTATTCAGTATTCAGCCAAAATTTTTCATGGATTTAACAGAGGTATGGAGCTTTAGCACCATCTCTTGTTCAAATTCCCTGAAGATATTTTGACCCCTGTGCCGTGAGCACCCAGGGTGAAGGGAGCATAGGAACTGTCCGTGCCTCCCAGGGCACCTGGGCACTCACCTAGGTGTGTCTGGTCAGTATTTCAAAGGGCAAACTGCAATACAGGGAGAAGAAATGAGCCTGTGTCAGAAGGGATGTCTTGTGAGCTGGCCACATGTAGCCTTTTTGTAGCCTCTGCAGACTGACTCCTTGCCAGATCATTTATGTTTTTGTTTTGCTGGTGCTAAGCTGGTTTACATCAGCTGCTGGTTTGTCCTGTTGCTTCCAGTCAATGTATGTGGGTTGTGTATCTTCTCCCATTCCCACTTCCAGTGGTCTTTCAGAGCAGTAAACAAGACTTCTATAGCAGAAGAAAACATTGCTTAACCCACTGGTGAAATGTTCTCACCCCTCAAGTGAAACGTGACACATTCCTGAAGCATCAGTACACAAGAATTTATGATGACTGGCAAGTAAAGGGAGTTATTATGGGGGGAGCATAGGCAGCCACAACACAACACAAATGCAGAGAATGGCATTTAGCCAGTGTGATGGTGCTGGTGCTTTTATGCTCCTGAGTAGGGCCACCAGCAATCGGAGCCTTGAATGATTGTCTGCTTGGCAGTACCGTACTGGTGTGGACCACACAGCGCACATGAACCAAAAAACAAGGGTAAAGCCCCAGCTGTTGGTTTCTAATACTTTACTTCGGGTGTCTAGACTGGGAAAGGTTTGCAATCAGACAACAGAAGGACCGATTAAGTGACAGCTCAGGGGCAGAGGGACAGAATTCAAATCTTACCACATCACTGAAATGTGGCAGGGTCTCCAAAGTACTCAACTTTGAGGCAGAGTGTGGCAAAAAACCCCAACCCTTTAGAGATGGTTCCAGGAAGCTGCCCTCCCAGGTTAGCACCAAGCAAGAAGTAAAAGCCATTTTTAAAAAACAAAAGCCTTGCTTATTTAGTAAAGTAAAAGCTATGTACAGGCAGTCACACCATGAGGAGCTTTACTAACAGGTGAGCAGCACTAGAGCCTCCCCGGGTAAAAAACATGGTAATTTAGACAAGTGACTGTGACAGCTCCTCTCTAATTGGTTATAGTTTTATTTTCCTTCTCTTCTATGAAACTCCCAGCCACTCAACATCAAGCATGATGCTCTCATTACTTCCCAGTCTTAAGAACACAAATGTCTCTCATCATTTTGTGTGTGTGTGTGTTTTTAATAGAGAGGGTCTGAAGCAAGGAAATAAACAAATGTTAAGAGGAATTTCGAGTCAAAACACTACCAAAAATGTATAAAAGTTTATTTCATGAATACATTAAACTATTGTGCGCAGCACATACATATAAAAATAGAAGCAATTTCACAATTGATAGGACAGTTTTGTGTTTCTTGCAAATTTACAGTCTCAATTGAGAGTCTATATTGAGTCAGAATATGAGGTATATTTTAGTGAAGAAAAAAAAGTGAGAACTTTGGCACCATTTTCCTGTGCAAAATAAAATCTTGGAATTGAAATAGTTAGTGAGGTATACAAAAATTACTCTGCTTTTCCACTGTGAGTTTGTCCACATCTCTGCATGTTTTTTGGAAAAATTTGATTATTTAAGAGCATGACCTAATTCTAGTCAAGGCTGTTTCCTGACAGAGGTGGATTAGGTCTGAAGTTATTATGGGATTTGCCTATGGAAGAAAGAAACCTTGAAAATAGCTATCAACTCCACAGGAGAATCCCATGTGCAAAATATGGGCAAGACAGGCCGATGTGGGGCATTCACAGCAATGCCATCAAACTTTGTGACCGATTTCACGTCTCTGCGTTAACGGACACTGAGATGAGATATGATCTGAAGCTGCAAGAACTGTCAGTAAGTTCCTAACTTGGCCCTAATTTGGGAAGCCCCTTTACTTTCATGAGTCTTCTTTGCATAATCACATATCCACGGAACCAGTCTTTCAAAGGAAGTTTTGCTTGGGAATTTGCCAGGCTATGCCTGTATTCTCTCCATAGTCTCCATATCATTTACATTCACTTTACAAATGGTTTGTTTTATTTTTTTCCTCTGTTCCAGATCAACAAATTTATTCTGTGGTGTGCAAAATGATTGATGGTCTTCCTAAATCCTTCTCCTGTGTGGGTGATAACGGCTTGAGGAGGAGGAGGTGGAATTTAGCTGATCAGGCATAGGCAGAACAGGATCAGACCATTTTCCAGGCAAGCGGTGTAACCTCTTAAGCACAGCCACAGTGCGTTCTGCTACCGTGAGCTGTCCCTCAACTGCCTGCGCATCCACAGCAATGTGTCACCACACACCTTGACTCCTCCCTTGAATGTAGCCATACATTCACCTAAGGAATGCCTCTATTGAAGTGTTGCATCCAACTGATCTAGAACTCCACAATGCATCAGTACTGCAGTTTGTGATGGAAGGGTTTCCTGACGCAGGTATCACTGCCGACAATGGCGACTTAATTTCACTTCTGACAATGTTGTGATTCATTCTCATATTTGTCAGGATTTCTGGCACTAGGAGACCTTTTTTTTCTATTTGAGTGTTGACTTCAGCACTGGTTTAACTGGCATTGAATATGCAGAAGGGAAAAAGCAGTGGTGTAAAGAGTGACTCAGCAGAGTGACTAGCCGGGCTTTCCAAATGCCCACCAACACTGCATCCCCAAGGGTCTGCAGCTCTTATGAAGAAGCTCAGCCCAGCAGGCTGCATCCAAAAGGTGTCCTGCGACCTGGTCTACAGTTTGTTCTCACTGTTGACCAGTGTACGCAAGGTGGGAGTCAGTGACTCTGACTCCCACCTTTTATGCCAGCAATCCTATCTTTTATCAGTCCTGGCAGCAATAAGAGTGAACAGACTTCATCCTATCCTAAGGACATTGGTTTAAGCTGTAATCAGAAACAAACTTGTATGTTAGCATTCAAACTCTGATTTCTTCTATGTCCGTGTACTCTTCCGTATTTCTTCAAGCTTCATTTCAAAGACAATTAGCAATATAACGCAAGGATTCAGATTGCCAGCTAATGTATTTCAGCAGAGTGGTAGTCTTCCATTCTGTAGGACTCTAGGGTGGATGTAAATGTGATATTCTCCAAACCTTTCTCTGACCCACTCTCTCCACTCAAAACATCCTGCTTTTTTCTCCTTAAATGCACATTTTTCCAAAGCAAACTGCTGCACACATTGTACATGAACAAAGTGTGCCAACTTGGCTTCTCTCTACATACCATGAAACCAGAAAATGAAGAGTAACTCCTTTCCTTTGCCACACCCTAAGCACCCTGTCCATATTCTGTAAGCAGTATTCAATTTTTTCTTCTCCTTTTCATTTACATTGTGATCACCATTTGCATTTGAGCAACCTAAATTCAAGTATAAATCACGCAAAAGTAGCTGGAAAACCGTACTGCGTTCATAAAACAATTGTCTTGACAATTTTTCTGAAAGCACAGCTGTCGACACATCCTTGTAGGAGTGCTCTTAGGGCCAAATCTTCTGCAACTATAAACTGATAGTCTTATTAGGCAGATTTACTCCAACTGAGGATCTGACCCTGATAGTGTTTTTCATGCATGTCAAAAGGCTCAAATTCATCATGAGTAGACACCCCCTGCAAATAGAATGGCATGTCAAGGCTGGACATAGCCACATTTTGTCTGGACATGGGAGATTATCTTGCACTCAGATGTTCACTTCTGCAGCAGCATGGTCCATCTATGCTGAAAATGCTCAGGCTCGGGCATTGCATTGAATCTAGTTTCAAATTTAGGAGCATGCCATCAATGCAGGAATCCCAAGGCTTCTGGTAAATGACATTTATAGTGACTATTGACTTAGGGCCTCTTAAAATACTCTTTCAAAGGCACAGAGAATGTAGCTTCATTGGTCATCTGAAAAGAAGGTTGTCAAAATAGTAAGGCAAGGTTATGTGCTATTTGTATGGCTTCTAGGAAAGCTTTGGAGAGTATTTCTTACAGCTTGCCCTGTTGTCTTTGAAACTGATGCTTTGCAAGTGACATAAATTGGAATTATGGCACAAATTCCTCTGCCTCAATACGGGAAGACGTGCTTGTATAACCTTGCTATCATAACTGAGGTATGACAGAGAAGAACCAAATATATTTGAAGGAGTAAATATAAGATAATTCAAAGCAGAGATTTCTAAAATAACCCTATGCTAGAAGATTTTATAAATTTCATGCCTTTTATAAAAAGTATTCGGCAGACTGGTTCTAGTTCTTAGAGATTAACAAGGTCAAGACCAAATGAAATACAGCACCTTTAAATACTTATGTTATTTCATGTGTGTACATGTAATTACATAGATACACACTCCCATCCTATGTTTATATATAGAGATGTATTTATATTAAAGATGAATACATCTATATTTGAAGTGGGTCTACACTAAGCTTACAAAATGCCAAGGGGTCACCATCTAAAATCCTCAGCTCCAAATATATTTTGTATTTGGGACCTGTTCCTGATTTATCCTGTGGCCCCTCCTATGGGAAATTGTAGGTCTTCATTTTGCTTATGGGTCCGTGTGAGGAGACCCAGGAGAATCCCTTAGAGACAGAGAGGCTCTGGAAGTAGACAGTCTGCTTGCTTGGAAACACTTGTGGAATCAGCACCCTAATGATCAAAATAGATTGGTGACTTTGAGATAGGACACTGTGTAGAAAGGGTGCTGCGGGCACATACTCAGATGGAGTGAACTGCTTGAAGCTCTGATGAAGCAAAGTCATCTGATGATTCGGCCCATGATATGTAAACAGCTCACTATGAAGGTTATTACCTGAGGTAATTAATATTAATTAGTAAATAACCTATGATTGATTAGAAGATTATCCACAGCCATTCTATATCTTCCAAATACTTCCTTTGCATTCCGGCTTGCATTTTCCTCTGTTCAGCACCAAAGGAGGCACACAGCCATGTAAATTTTGTTCAGAGTAGAAGAGAAGCAGCATAGTATTACATATGCTGTGTGACGAATCCAGTACAAATATTTGTGTCCAAATATACATACAGACCTTTCCTTTTTTTTTTTTTTTTTTTTTTTTTTCTGTGAACAGTATAAATACTTTACCTGGGAGATTATTCCCATGTGCAAAATGAAATAGTTTTTCCTGGGATTTAATCTTCTGCTTTGCTCACGTTCATATTCTTGGTAGAAAGTGGGTCACTGTCAGGGCAGGAGAAACCTTGTTTCCTCTCTTCACTCTCCCATGTTTGCTGAGTGCTATGTAAGCACCGCGGTAAGCATTCGACTCATATGCATTGTAGTTATTTGGCAGCAAGATCTCTTTAAATTTGCACTCGTCTTGGAAAACAGCCTAAAGAAGAGGAAAAGGGTGGGGGTAGGGGACAAAGAACAAAGCAGGTACAATGAATATTTCACAAAGATTCAAGTCCTTTTTCTTCCTAGTACTATTACAGAAGAACTCGTTGCAGTGTGCAACAGGTGGTGCTGGGGTGACTGCATCCAACAATAAATCTCCTTCCTCAGTGCTAATTTGGTGTCAGATGAACTCAGATACCACCTGTCCAGATAATGGACTGTGTACTTCCTGTGACAGATCAAGTTAATTCATCATAAATCATGGATTTCTTAATTTTATTTGCAAGCAATGATTTCTGTCAGCATCGTGCCCTTTGGCCCAAATGATGCAGCTTTATTTCACAACTCTCCTCTGCAAGGGGCCCTGTAATTTATATATGCTGGCTCTCAAAACCTTCTGTCCTCTTGCAAACAGCAGTGTCCAGGGGGAACTATTTGCTTGAATAAGGCATTTAAAGAAGACCTTGGATCAGCACTAAATCTTTTACTAAAAAAAAAAAAGTCTTTAATGATATTTTGTTTAACTGATAGTGAGATATGCACCAGGAAAAAAAGTTTTATATTCCTTTTTGTCACATTACGCAAGTCCATTAAAGGGGAGTTACTCCAGAGGGAGGAGGTACAAGGAAAAGCAGGAAGCAAACACTGAGCAAATTAAAAGAGAAAGCAAAGTAATTCCCTGACATGAAATGTCCAGCACACAAGACACCACCAGTGCTGTTCTATTTGGATATCTGTGTAGCGATGCCATTCAAACACAGGACATTTCACTGTGCAAAGGAAAATGTTCACCTCTTAACAGCTTTTAAAAGTACCTTTGAACATAAGAAAGACTGGATTGAACCGGTAAAAAAAAACCCCCAAAATCAAAAGGAGCTCTGATGCCTGAACCTGCATTTCTTTAAAAAGACTTAGTCAAGCAGAGCAGGTGGGCTTGTGGTGCTTTCTCGGTGCTTCAAAATGAACCTTAGAATGTACCACTCGTTGTCTGCGTGAGGAGGAACCTGTCAAGTCCATAATGGCTACGGGTCCTTCACAACATTAGGTATTTTATTAAGCAATTGAAATGCTTTTTGCAATTACAGCTGTTTCAAAGGAAATGGCTTTGTTGATCCTTGTCAAAAAAGAGGAACACAATCAGTGCCGCTCACTGCTTTGAGACAGACGGCTTCTACCTATTGCCCAGAACCAGCCTCTTTCAAACCTGCTTGTCAAGCCTGAAGGTGCCTTGCTCAGGCCTCAGAGATTAGGCTGCATTTAGACAGCATAGCTAGCAATTTCTAGATGAGGATGATGGTGATGGTGTTTTCAGTAACACTTGCATACCACTCTTAATAGCTATTATTGTTTTCTCACCCTTTGGGACTGATCTCACAAAAGTGGTCCTTAAAATAGCCCCAAGGACATATGTGCACTTTGTAGGGCAGATTTCCTATTTATTCTTCATGATGGGGATGCTTTTGGGAAGCCTGTGGTCACACTTTTACTGATAGTACCAGCATAGATAACTCTAACTGTACCTCCCTGCACAGGTCTGTACACACACACACGTGATCACAGACACACACACTCATGGACATGCTTTACGGGTGAGGGCTTTTGCAGAGCACACCCTTTACGTACTACACACTGCAGAAGGGGGATCAGCAGAGTTCAGTCTTACTAGGACATGCTTGCAGTGCTGATTCCTTAGAAGCAGCCATCTAATCAATCCATAGTATTTGCAGAATACATTCATTTTTCTCGGGCGCTTCCTGTACAATCTTATTGGAAAGCTTTAAAGTAACAGATCTCTGACAGCCGTGCCGCTTACTGCACTAGATAACACTGATCACAGGGAGCTGAGCAGACTCCCTGTAGTTGAAAGGCTATTTTCTCTGCTCGCAATCAGAGATTTCCAGGAGGAAAAAAAACCCAAAGCAACCAACCAAGAAAACCCACCAAACCTCCAAAACCTCCAAAGCCAAATCACAAAACCTTTGCAACCTTTGTTTAAGCCTTGAAAAACTATTTGCACTTGTACTCACCGTTCCATATAGCTTCCCCTTGTTGTTCATGGCGATGAAGAGAGAACTTTTCAGACCAAACAGGCTGACAACACCTCTCTCTACAGTGGATATTTCAAAGAGACCTAAAAACCAAAAAGTTCAATCAAAGCATTATCACAGAGTTTATAGCTAATCAAAGGCAATTCAAATATAATTGTTTTATTTTAAACCCCAAATGAAGTTGTAGTATTTTCTTTATTTGAATTATCTCCCTAATCCAGCAGAAAAAAAAAGCACATGGAGATTTTGTTTCTTCCTGCACACAGTAGGATTTTAAAATACTTATTCTGGAATTGCAGCCACACGCTGTATAATCCCTTGCTTTGTTAAACTCTTTTGATCTAGCAAACTCTGTTGGACTTTCTGATATGTAATGACATTGATATAATATGCAGTAATCACAGAGTGTTTGCTGAGCTTCAGAGAAGCGCAGCTTGCATTTTTAAGTCCCTCATGATACCTTAGCTGCAAAAGGTTTTTAGCAAGTGCCCTCTACAGGAAATCCAAATCCATAGGGCTAATGTTTTTCTTTTAGTCTTACGGTTACAGATTTCTTTTAATGTTACAGTTACCAATCAGCGGCCGTAGGAACAAGCAAACCAGGAACAGCAAGACTGTTTCGTGACTGAGTGCCCCAGAGGTACTAGCTGGCTTGGATTTAAAAAAACCACCAACATGCTTTGGTACTCTGAGCTCAGCAACAACCTCCTGAGTTCAAAAGGCAAATGACAAGGTGAGGGGTGAGCAAATGCAGCAGAGAGACAGTTTTTCAATCTGGTTTGTCTTCCCTCATCTGTGCAGTAAAGCAGAGTAAAAATAAATTGCAGCTAAATTTGTTTAAGCATTTGTGACATGTTTCAGCCTGGAGGGTTCTAATGTTTATTGATCCCAGAGACACTTAAAAGGCAACAGATGTAGCACAGATTTATAATATCAAGTAATAACATTTGCATTCTATGAAGGGTAATTACTAGAGTTCACAGCAATTAAGTGACATCTATTCTATTTCATTTCTGGATGCAACTCACTGTATTGGTTTTCATTGTGAACTCCGCTTATCCTTCCGTCTGGGAGGATTTGAAGGTGAAACCCGATGCCCACGTTGCAGTAAAGCCTCCGCTGCCTCTTGATTCCTAGCAAATAGTCACTCTCCCAGTTCACATCTGACTTCTCCCCTGACATCCCAGCAATGGACCTGGACAACAGAGATTGCCATCCTCTTTCCAGCAATGTGCCATTAGTTCTGCTTACAACTGGATGTGTTGAAGCAATCCCAGCTAAAAAGCCCAGAAGAACGAAAGCAGGCAACGTCCAGTGAATGCTGGCTTCGCAGGACATAGTGATGAGAAGTCTTTGTGCACTGGCCATCCGGTTCACCTCCTGGGCACGTGGTCAGAATTAATGGCCCTAAAAATACCGCCCTTCTTGTTTTTCTCTCTTCAGCATGGTGGCAGAGGCTTATTTTTGGAAAGCAAACAGAGATTGCTGACATGAAACTAAAGCCTGACAGCAGTTGGGTTGGAAGCAGAGACAGGCCGGCAGGACTCAAACTGGTGGGGACCATGTTTTGTAGATCCTGTTCTCCGGTGGGCAGCCTCAGCTATATTTGATTGACCCATCTTTATAGTGCAGAGGCTGTCCCTCCCCACATCATCACTCTGACATCAACAGCTTGCTAAAGGTAAGCCTGCCACAGCTGTAACACTAACCTGCCGTTCCTCCCAGGCTGGCTGAGGTTTGATGAATGCTGTCACCTAAGACCGGAGGCAGGAGTGGGGTTTCATTGGCCGTTGGAAGCAAAGGAGTCAAATTGGTCGGGCAGTCAGAGGCCTCTCAGGAGGCTTCCTTATTTAGAGATAAAGGAGTAAAAACAGTTATGTACCTCATCAGCCAGCAATGAAAACTTTGCAGTCACTTCCTTGGTGCCACAACCACAGGGTGTGCATCAGGGCAGCTCAATATTTGGGGAGACTTGGCTGGAAGTGGCAGTTTCTCTTTTTCTACATACCCAGCAAACCCTCTTACTTACAGTGACCCACATGCTAGCGGCTTCCCTGTACCTCTAAAAGCAGCCGGTCAGCACAGAGGAGAGATGGGTTAAAGGGAGAGGAAGCACCAGGGCTTGTCCCTCCTGGTTTCATGGGAGCCCGTTTCTGCTGCTTGCAGCAGCAGTTCTGCAGAGCAGGAGGTGCAGGTCACAGCGCTGTTCTCACAGTTACCTGTGGCTGGGGTCACTTGGTGTCTTCTGCAGTGTTTGGTTTCTCCTGAGATGATGGCATCTCTTTGGGAATCACCACAGGGTCTGTGCTAGCTTAGGGCTCAGATCTTTTGACTGCTCTTGAAGGGGTGTTTGTATTTGCAAGACAAAGGCTTAGGGAATATCAGGAAATGCAGGAAAAAGGGAAACGGCCACCCCTCCCTACTGTGTCACCGTCCCTTTTCCTCAGGCCCAAATACTCTTTATTTTTTGGTAATAATGTCAGAGCAACTTGCTTCTCCTCTTTTTACATTTGTTCAGACTGGCTTGTTTGCCCACGTTTTGCGCTGCCGGTGTTTAAGCCTCTTTGGAGCTGGACAGGTAAGTCTTTTGTCTTAATTAGTTTCACGGGACTTATTAACACATTAATGGGAGAAGAATGGCTGAGATTTATGCAAATACCTTTTTATCTTTGCAAATGCGTCAGTCTGGCAGTTTTTCACAGCACAGAACTTCTGTGGTCGCCTATGTCATTTGAGATGCCTGCATGTTAATAAGGAGAGTACCTGGAAGGGTAATTGAACTGAGCACAGCAGGCATGACACAGTTTCACATTAACAGGGGTGTAATATGAGGCCTTGGATACTGCAGCCGCTCAAGCAGGAGCACCATGAGCGAGGGGCAGATGATGGCAGCCCTGACGCAGGTGAGCGGTGACGTGTGAAACACTGATTTATTCTCCAGAGAGAGGTTCAGCTATAAAAAGACACCGGGAATCACTGGACTAGACCCTGGCTAGTCTTCAGCTTTGTTGAAGCAGCACTGTGCTTATCACCTGCCTTTTGCTTGCAGTGAAAATCTTCAGACCTTTTTCTCTGGTGCCTTTTGTTTAATCTTATCATTTTTCAGCTATGAAAAGTTCAGGTATTATTTTTAGCAGGGCATAATACTAATATTTTGCAGCATAGCTGCAGTGTCTTTATGAGAGGTTAGCATTGGTGGGAAACAGAGCACAGAGGCACGGTTACAGGGATGGAGCATTGATTTCCTGGGTTGTCTTATGCTACAGTCTGAAGACTCTCCCATTCCCCATGCATGTGATTCCTAGAAATGTTCCTGAATGCTAGAGCCACCACTGTCTGTAAAATATTCTTAGCGTCTATAATATTTGCTCCCTGCCCCCCTACCCCCCCGCAATGTGTCAAGAACAATTTTGCTGTTTGCTCCTGACCAGTGTCCTAGGAAGGAAATGAGGATACATCTGCTAACCAGGAGATAAAACAGCCTTGGGTGGTTTCACAGGTTGGGGGTGCAGAGCTGGCTTTCCATCAGTGATTTTTGATCACCTTTGCATCTTTGTGTCTTGTTTGTCAGGTTTCTCATTGCAAAGCCAAGGCCTGGGCTAAAAGAGCTTCTCTAATATCTGCTGTCATATCCACCACTCCAGATTCCCAACTGGCTATGCTGGTGGCCCTAGTCAAAGGAGCACTTTGTGGGACATACATCCTGGTACCCTCTCTAGCAGGTGGAACACTAGATGATAATACAGAATAATGAGATAAAATCTGACAAGTCTATAGGACATGTTGGTTTGGCTTTTTAGTCAGCCCAGATGGAAAGTGACTGCTGAGAGCTGTGGTGGGCCAGGGTCCTGGAGCAGAGGACAGCCTCCCATCTGCAGTTTCTGAGCAAGTAGATCTGACGGGTTACTGTATGGAAAGGGTGGCCAGCTTACTTGCTTGAAAAAATCAGGACTTTTGCTTGATCTGGAAACCAAAACAAATAGCTAAAAAATTGTGACTACACTGGGGCATCTAGCCTTCATAAGTCTTGGTATCTGCCCTAAGACAAAACACTGGGCAGCTGAGAGATGAAGTGTACTCTTGTTCTGCTCAGCACATCTTCACTGGAGCTGGAATGAGTCTTGAGCCATCCTGCAGTCTGATCTGTGGTCAGCTATGAAGATGAAGCACCATTTAAGTTCTGGAGCTTCTGATTCAGTGAGGCAAGCCTGGTCTCCTTTAAAAGATATCTCATTCTGGTTTAACTTGTCCTCTTGGCCCATGAAGTAAAAGTCTCCTAAAAACATACTGTAACCTTTTGATTTTTGAGAACATTGTCCTGGCTTTATGTGCCCAGTGAAATGTGGGAGGCATCAAGGGAGACATCAGTAGCATTTACAGTAAAATTAACTCCATGAACTCCAAACTGGTAAAAATTTACTTCAGTAATTGTCTGCTGACTCAAAATCTCAAGACCAAGGATTACACTGCTTAAAGCCTAATTAGAGTAACCAGTTTTCATTGTCAGTGTATTAGTGCATTAAAATACCCCCCTCCTTTGGAACACAGCAGTACAGATCCATTTTCAGATAGTCTAGGAAAAGCCATGCAGCTGAGCAGTAACGTGATAGGGATGCAGAGCACGCCTTTCAAAAATGCATGAACATTTAGGGTCCTGAGTTCCATTTTTGAATCTCTTAAAAGACTCACTATTTTAAGACCTGGAAAAAGCAGCCCCTCATTCAAATGCACAAGGAAAGATTAACGTTTTTCACTTTGCCTCTGTTGAAGGCCCAGGCTGGTGGTGGGGCAGAGGATAAAGGAGATTTCAGGTGACAAAACTGACTATTGTGGCAGGGCAAGTATCTCAGGCTCTAGATAACTTGCACAAAATTCTGTTAGCCCAAATATGACCATGGAGTCCCATCAGGGCATCTCTAAGCTAACAAGGTTTGTTGGCCAGAATGTAGAGATTTGCCAGACAAATATGAGGACGGCTATGAATGAAATATGACTCACAACATGAAAGCTGCAGACAAAGACAATAGAGCCACAAATTTCTTCTTGCAGCAGGGCTGCTTTCAATGTACCGTGATGTAACAGAGCAGAACTTGCATCCTTTATCCTAACCATTTTCTGCACAAGGTCTGTCCTTTACACAGGTTTATGCCTGTGTAAAGCTTGGCACAGAAAAGCAGAGGCAGGAAGCCCTCCGGGAAAGGAAATCGTGTTTCAGCTTCTCTTCTAGGGTCTTGGAAAGGAAGATAGCCCACATACCCTGCAGAATCAGTTGGCATTGAGTGAGAAGAGGAACAGCCAGAGGTGATGGTGATCACACTGACTGCCCTATGTAACTTTTGCCAGTGCAAGTGAATGACACTTGGAGATTTGGCTATCTCTGGAAGTGCAGAAAAATCCTTCTGTGGTGCAAAGCTGTCAGTGAGAGATGTATTTTACTGTTTTCTGGTCCTTTTCCATCTGTAGCACAATAAAGTCCCACTAAGAACAGCAGCCATGTCTGCCTCCAAATATCTTCCACAGTTTGAACTGGTTTCATAAGACAGCAGTGACTCCATGGCAAACCTGTGGGTCCCCAAGCTGGTGTTCGGCACACCAGCGAGCCCACACTGCCTCTCTCATCACCTCCCGAGCTGT
The DNA here is from genome assembly GCA_013399135.1 of Heliornis fulica. NCBI lineage: Eukaryota > Metazoa > Chordata > Aves > Gruiformes > Heliornithidae > Heliornis > Heliornis fulica. Next base: position 242,804 of record VXBZ01000601.1, read on the forward strand.
TCCTACTCTGCAAGGACAGGCAGTCTGAGCAAAATGCTGAGCTTAAAAAAAGATGTCAACCCCCAGCCCCCACAGGGAATTGATCAGTGGTGTTTGTTAGAGGAGTGGAATGGTGTGGAATGTGTTTAACTTGGGTTTAGTTGTTGCGTGCATGTTTTTTCTCTTTACAGCAGGAACAGGGACACTACAGGAAAAAGGACATTAAATGCTCCATTTAGGTAGCACTATTAACAGGAAAGCAAAAATAACTTGTTTCACTGGTGGTGATGATGAGGCTTTGCCCAAGAGGCCAACTGTCCAGATGGTGGGTGATTTCTGACTGTGGAATCCATTCAGATGATATACTGTAATCGAGTATAGAAGGTGAAGGTCAATTTCTGCCATTTTCCAGGTAACTGTGTCTTCCTTGTCCTGTGTACCATTAGCTCAGTTGAGGACTCTGTGTTGCATCTTCACCCAATGGTCTGTATCCCTCCTCAAATTTTAGAAGAGAAATCTGAATCCTGGACCTTTTGTGCAGTCATCCAAACTCTTTCTGTCAAGCTTTTTATCCTGCAGGGTGTGATTCTGGCTGAGTTGGCCAGAACTGACTCCCCCAAGCAGCCAGCACAGGTGAGCTGAGTTGGCTGGAGTTGTTTCCACACCACCTGACGTCAATGAGCCCCTGTAAAAGGGGCTGGTGGGGCAGAGATGAATGTTGGTGCAGCTGGTCTTGGAGATGGTGTAGTGTGCTGTGTTACCCTCTTGTTGGGTTGGTGAGGTAAGATGCTCAGTGTTATTACATGGTGTGTCTGTGTGAATTCTGCTGTGGGCTTTGTTGTTGTTTCCCCTTTGGTGGTGTTTGTCAGTAGCTGCCCTCATCATAGTCCACAGGTTGGGAAGGTCTGTTTTCCTCTTGCTAGAGGGGTGAGAGCTGCAAGCCGTGCTGAACCGGGACAGTGCCCCCTGTGGATGCTAAGAGAGCAACCATGTTAATAGCTCATCCAGGGAAGAAATTTAGACTATGTGATATTACTGAAGAGATCATTGTGGCTTCTTCTGTCCTCTGCCACTAATCTTTCTGATTCCTTAACTCCCTGAGTAACTAGTGAGTCAGAGTCACAGTCAGACTTATGTTAGAAGGGACCTGGTGTTCTCATCAAGCTCAGCTTTGTGCTCTAAGAAGCAGTGCTAACTACAAATCAAGACCAGGTTGCCCAGTCCAATCTTTAACCTCATCAGGCAGCAGCAAGAACAGGGCTGCTCTGCAAGGCTAGCCAGTAGCATGGACAGTGCCTCCAGGCAGGGCATGCTCCTGAACTAGGTGAGCAGAGCAGGGGTGCTGACACTAACAAGTCCCCTTGAAAGCCCACTGCTCAGCACACAAGGGCAAGGTAGCAAGTCAGGTCCAAGGTTAAACCAGGAAATCCAAGTAATAAAATAAGGATGCATGGGAACTGTACTGAGGATGCTGTATCTTAGCCCAAGACCAAAGGCACAAATCCACGTGTAAACGTAGCTCCTGAAGCAATGGGTGCAGGTTGGAGGGCATAGGTAGGGATATACAGAGCAATTGCATCCTCTTTGTGCACTCCAGGCTCTGAAAAACTAGCCTCAAAGGCAGAGGGCTCCCTACCCTTTTTAGCTGCCTATTCCAGTGCTGCACTACTCTTAAGGGTAAATATTTTCTTCCTTATAGAACTTTGTCCTTAAAACTGTCAGAAATGCTTGATGCCCTACCTGGAGTCCTTGGGAGTGTGAATCAGATGTCAACTTGAAATTTTTAATGGTTCAGAAGTCTCATTTTAGCTTAAAGAGCTAAAACAACCTTGTGTTTTCTTTTCATGTTGCTCTTTATGGGAACCTCTATAAAGAAGCAAATGTAAACAGAAGGGCAAGGCTCTTTGTTATTCAGTATAGAAGTTGAAAATATAGTATAACCCCCCCCTATATCCTGTGCTTGTCACCAGAGGTCTGGCTACAGTCTTAGAAAGTTACATTGATGGGTGGCTAAAAATCAGCCAGCAGAAATTAATCCAAAGAAATTAATTGGTTAAGCAAAGAAACGGGTCTATTCCAGAAGTGATCTACATTCTGGTCAGCTTTGCAGTCTAAAGCAAACAGGCTGTGTTTCCATAAATAAATGCATCAATTAAGGCTTTGTTCCTATAGCCCCTTTTCTGAATAAGGGAAAGAGAATAGGGTAATTTTTGTCTCCTCGATAGCAGGGTAAATAATGCAGCAAAGGGGGCTCAAGCTATGCCATGGCTCATTGAGAAGCTCCCAATTTGTACAGACCTTGCAAGGGACAAGGAATGCAAGACAGGTGAGCTGTTTAAGGCAATAGAGCAATAAGATTTTGTTCTGCAAAGACAGATTAAGAAGTCTGTTCAGAAAATTGAGAATGGGGAGAAGAGCAAAAACATGTAATTTTGAGACAGGAGGGTGATGATGTGGTATGTAAAGTTACCAAGAGACTGGAAGGAATTTTGCAAGTATGTGCGCATGGAAATTTACCTTTCAAATTGAGGAATACATTGGATCTGCAGGGTCATACAAGAAAGATCTTCAGTTAAAGTGCAGAAAAAAATCCACTAAAATATGTGGAGAATAGGCAGCTGGTGGCTTACAACAAGGACCAGAGATATATGGCAGGTGCCTGGGATCAACCAGTACCTTACTTTGAGCAGTTATAAAAAAGAAACATGGTTCTATGACTCCACAAAAGGTAAAATACAGCATTTAAAATTGGAACTGAACCATAATATGAGCTCTGGTCATTCAATGACACTTTCAGGGTTTGTGAAAAAGAGCTGTCAGATTTGCACACTGTTGGCATTCTTCTGTACTTGAAGCAGGGATAAATGTGACATGCTTGTTGTGTTGAAGTTTTGTGAATTCTCCATGTAAGGATAACAAAATCATTTCTCCGATGATATTCAGGATGTTGTCAAAAGGCATCCTTGCAAGACAGAAGCTGCTTTTCTTTTTTTGGTCAAAAGAAATCTACAAACAGCTTAGCAGTGCCTTGGTGAGTTGCTGAGAGTACCTTCAGACTCTCCTTGAACACCTTCAAATGTTCCCTGTCATCTTTGGGCTCTCCACTGGCCTTTCTCCAATTTGACAGCTCTCTTCTGCTTAGGTGCCTAAACTGGACATAGCACACCAAATAGGGCATCAACAGTGCCAGTTATAGGGCAATAATCACTTCCCTTAGCCCTCAAACTCCTGGCCACATTCTTCAAGACACACCTCCAAAGGCAAGATGAGATCAGTAAACCCAATTTTAATCTGGTTGATTACAATAGTCCTTGGGTAGTAATTTTAAAGCCTGTAAGTCCCATTTCCAGAAAGGAACCCACCTCTCTGTCAAAGTATCATCACCAAGTGCATTGAGGGGCTCTCAATACTAGGGACACTTTTCACACTGGAGTCTGGCAGCTGGCTAGGAGTAACCAGGACATTGTGCCCTCTCCCCAAATATCCTGCAGGTTTTCAAGTTTCTCTAGTTCAAGACTGCTGTCTCTTTCCTTGCCTTGAAATGACAATTTCTGATAATTACTGATACAAAGAATTAGCAAGTCTCAGCACAAAATAAACTTTTTGTATGTAAGGTTGCAGACATCTTGTTATTTCTTCGCTAGGAGTTGCAGTGTGAAGTATTTGTTGTGATGACTTTTAACATATGGAAGGTCAAGATCAGATTCCCAAAATATTCTGAAAACCAGTTATAGCTTTAACAGTGACTGTAGTTAAATATAAAACCTAAGTAATTTGTTCTATTAAAAAGTCAGAGTATTATTTTTATCAAGTGATGTTATGAGGGCATGTTCTAAATCAGCTGAAGGCTCTTGTAGCTATAAGAGCTTCACTTCTGCAGTTTTTAGCAGCCCAATGAAGTTGGTGTTGTCTTTGCATTTTTTAGCATGGAATTCTTCCCCTGACACAGACCAGATCAGGCAGACTATGAGATTAAATATCTGAAGAAGACACAGGCAAGGAAAATGCAAGAGCTGAACAGTAACATGGAGTTTATTTTTCTCCTGCAAAGTTAAATCCAATTTGGACAGGGTCAGGTTGTGATGGGACACAGGACTAAGAAATAAGCCCAAGCATTTCATGGGTTTGTGAAACGCTTCTCTTGACATCCCTCTCCCTATTATTGTGCACTTCTCCATGGGCATGTGCCCAGTTTAAGATTACTCTGCTAATGACGATATGCAGCTATTCCAAGCATCCTTTTGCCAGAATGCGTATTCCATGCAGGATTAAAGAGTAGTTTGACTGGTGTGCACTAGACAGGCGGTATGGAGAAGGGTCAAGGCAAGCATGTAGCAGAGCTCTGAAGTTTCCTTTTTGATGGAGCAAGTAGTGAGCATATGTTTGCAGCTGGAATGTGCGCTCAACTTACTTTAGCGGAGTTTCAGCATTGACCTTTTAGTGCATTCCTCCAGCAGCAGTAAAATGGTTCTGCTTAAGTAAACTGACATAGACCACGTGCAAACCCAGCTGTCTTCTCCAGCCCACCATTTCTCCTATTGTTACAAAAAGCCTGAAGGCATGGGAATGTTGTAATTTGATGTGTAATACTCTATCATGGCAGCAATGTTGTGAAAAGTAATTATGCTTGTGGCTCAGTAAAATCCACCTTGAGAAACCACTTTAAGAACTGGCCACAGGAGCACCAATGTTAATGGGGCCTGGATTATTGTATTGTATTACTGTCTGGTTGAGACAAATAACAGAATGGTTAGGGTTGGAAGGGACCCCAAAGACCATCTAGTTCCAACTCCCTACTATAGGCTGGGACACCTTCACTAGACCAGGTTGCTCAAAGCTCCATCCAACCTGGTCTCTAACCCCTCCAGGGAGGGGGCAGCCACAGCTTCTCTGGGTAACCTGTGCCAGTGATGGGAGGCCTCTTACACCATCTCCTGTTGAATCCTGTTGCTGTCTCCAGCTTGATCCGTGTTTACCTGTCTTTGGTTGCTTTGCATATGACACCTTTGCTCTTGTTCTGCTTTATTTTTCCTAAGTGTCTGGCAGGTCTAGCCTATGTATGACTCCACTGTAAAAACTAAGATGGCTTATGCAGCAAGTAGGTGGTCAGGCAGGCAGTTATCCCTGGGCAGAATGATTCCTTACAGAGCTACTTGTGATAGCAGGTGCTGCTGTTGGCATCAGCAGACTACAGGGAAACCGCCAGGTTGCACCCCTATCCTGTGGCATTGTACTCTCTGAAGACCAAGGCTTTTCTGGACAGTTTGTGATTACAAGTGCCCCTGTTTGAGATGCATTAAACCTCAGAAATGCAGTCCTGGCTTTCAGAAAGCACTTAACGTCCCCCATGTGAGATTCAACCTGTTTAAGTGCCTTAGGGTGGATACTCAAAAATGAAGGCATCGTTTGGCATTTGGATAGACAGGAGAGAGGTTTCCTTTATGTGCGTAGCCTGAGCTTTTCAAAGTCAGAACTGAACACATCTTTCCCCATGAAAAATGCAGAAAATACACAGATTACTGGATTTGGCATGTATTGGGTACAGTCACATTCTTAATGCCCTTTTGGCAGGTGAAATATGAAAACCCTGGTGAATGGCAAGGGCAATCAGGAAAGAATCAAAGGATTTTTATTTTTTAAGTCTCATAGGAATTAGGGTGCCATTTCCACTGTCCTGCTCAAATACCTCAGCCTTGATTGAGTTTTCTTCCCACTGCCATGACATCAGCTGAAAGATCATCACCTTATGCTGCTCATTGCTGCTGCCTTTGATTCAAATGGAAGTGAGTCAGTTTATACAGAGCAGTTGGGGAGCTCCTCTGACGTGCCTTTTCTTACTTGCAGAGGCCCAAGGAGTGTTTTGTGGGGTGTTTCACCTAGAGGAGGTGGCAAACCTCATCAGAGAGGGAGTTAGCCAGGGTGAATAGCAGCAGGCAGTTACCCCATTGGAGGCAGAGCTGCAGCTGGAGAAGGAGGGTTCAGAGGTGCTACGACTTTCCAGCCTCCCTAGGTTAATCCCCACATGCAATGTAGCACTTAGCTTGCCTCAGGCTGAACCCAGACCCTGTCAGGCAACAAAAGCATTAGTAACCCAGGAATGACAGCAGGATATAGAAGCACCGTTGTCTTTAGTCAAAGGGATTACTAAAGGATGCTTGCAAAGGCCACTGGATTCAAGCCCTTCTATTAGGTCTGGATTTCTAACTTCATACCATCTTTTGAGTTTGGACACCAAAGAGGAAGGAAGATCAGCCATGAAAGTCAGCATACAAGTCCACTTCAGACCAAAGGTGTTTGGATCCAGCTCTCGGGACATGTTCCTTGTGTGACATTTAGTCCATGCACTCAAAAAGACACATAACCTGGGTTGGAAGCACTACTGAATGCTGAGGCTGTTGTGGATAGAAGTAGTTGGGAACAACACCCTTGACTGAACTCAGCTGTGAAGATGATTCCCCCTTGTCATAAAATACAATCAAAGATGTACTTAATTATGAAAACAACTTTAAGTCTTGGTATTCCTGCAGTTAGATAAATATTTTCTTGAATTAGGGCTCTATGGAGTTGTAGTCATAAGTAAATCTGTTCCACATCCCGGCTTTCTTTCCAGTTTGGATATATGGTGGTGAATCTGATTTCTTATAGCTTGTCTGTATCACAGCTAGAAGTTCTCCATCAGTATAGGAAGATGTCAGAGCTTTTGGGAGTTAGAGGACTCCAGAGTGCTGGGGGTTGCCAAATCCAGCTGAGACTGCTGCAGCTCTATAGCCCCAGGTTCAGCCAGTGACAGAGCAGAGTATACATCCCCAGCACCCACACAGGCACATGATGTATATATGTACCTACATGCTCAAACCTACAGATCAACACAACACATAACATAAACAGCACCAATGGCTTCATCCCATTACCTGCTCTGACTGATGGAGATGAAAGCCTGTTGGTGGAAAATACCTCTGTATATGCATGCATGTATACATAAACATACTCATACAAATATGCTATATGTGCTAGTCCAGTAGCTGATGTTTCTGTATAGACTGAATGTCTAAAAGCACTCCTCCATATCTTTGATCTTCACCACTGTTGGGCATACAAGTCCCTGACTTCTGCAGACTGTGTTGATGTTACTTAAACCTCGCACACCTACTCGTGACCCATGCATGCCCTGTAGTTGCTACATGTAACTGGATGTAAATGTACACAAACAGCCTTCCCGGTAGCTGTCCCCAGATGCCAGGGACCCTCCAGCAGCCAGCTCTCAGACCCTCTGGTTGCACACAACCACTCCAATACCTGGTTGCCAAGCCTGTTATCCTACCTGTGGGTAGCCCAGCATGATATCCACTAGTACATGCACCCATATGATAGGCACACTCTCCAGTTTCCCCAGATGCTGGATTCTCAGACCCAGGGACTTTTGACCAAGGGGTCTCTCGCTTTACACTCAGACCTCTATACACAAACATGAAATAGAGACCTCCTTGCCCAGGAAAATAACCCAGAACAGTGTTTAGTAAGAAGACAGGAGAGACTTCAGTGACCAGGTGAAGAGCTGTGCTAACAATCAACCTGTCTACATGCAACTGTCCCTTTTTCACCTCCTCATTCTGCTGTTTTCACAGTTCTTCCTCCACAGTCCACCTTGATCCCTCCTTCCCCTAAATACCCCATAATATGCCCCATGCAATCCTGAAATGCTTTTTCCCTTTGGTCTGCAAAGTGGGGTGAGTAGACCCTCACCTGGTCAGTCACACCCAAACAGTGGGGCTGGCCATCCTCATCAATAAACACCTACTTAATAGTAAGTGAAATAAGCATGGGAAAAAAGAAGATAGAAAATTATATCTGCTTTCAACAAAAAGTTTCCCACTGTAAGTGTGGTGTACATGGAAAAAGAACCAATGTGACTGAAAGCCCCTTCCTTTAAACTCTTTATATATGAATTACTTAACAAGCTCTGCACATCCCAAAGATTTTTTTAAAAATTAACATGGTCCCTTTAATTGCAATATAGGTGTGAGATCATGCTATCATAGAAATGTTGGTTGGAAGGGACCTCTGGAAGTCATCTAGTCTAACCTCCCACTTGAAGTGGGATTCTTGCCAACTCTAGAAAAGATCAAGCAGTGGCTGACCTTCATGCTGTATTTCCAGCTGTAGAGAGATATTCATCTAACTTAACATATGATGATTACTGTAGGGCTAAGAATAATTCTCTGACTAGGGTGATCTTTTGAATACACAGCAAGGTATCAGATTCAGTTATCGCAAAGAATTTTTGCAATGGGTTTTCTCTCTTACTTTTTTTTCTTGTTTGCCTTTTTTTTTCCTACTCCCTCTCTTCCTCCTATTCAATGTTCAGAGCTTCTCCTTTTTCTGTAAGAAACCAGATCCTGTGAAAACACGAACACCTGAACTGTTACTGATTGAATGAAATGTGTAAAGGTCTAAGAATTTGTTTCCTTTTCCATAAAACTTACACAACCTACACTGATACACAGGTAACAAGGGGGTTTTGGGAAGTATATAGGTGAATGGTGAGGAGCTGTATATATTATTACTTGAAAACCTTCTGCCTACTGGTGGTTTAAGTACATTATGACACTTAACCAGCCCTCTGGTACTGTATATCAATTTTGCAAGGGTAAGTTTCATAACTCACGGGTTTCAAACGAAGAAGTTGAAAGTGGCTATGCTGGCTAAAGATGCCATGGGACACCAGTGACACCAAGGAAGTAAATGTTATTCTAATGCCCAGTCTGGATTTTGAGCCTTTAGATCTGGCAGGTAAACGACCTTTTCTTTAGAAGAGGTGCAGAGATTTGATGACTTGTATATTTTTGCACACGTTCATCTTCTTATTCTACCATTACGTACTGCTAGAGATATACTGGGAAGGGAAATCTTGGGCCCACCTAAGTCAATAGCAAACCTCCCCCTCCCGAAAGGAACAGTAGTACTTTGTCATAAAAAGCCCTGCATTTGGCTTAGGCATGCAGCTGAGTCGAGGAGGATGACTCCGAAGTCAGCCACTATAATGGCATTCAGCAAAGATTCACTGTATGAAGGTTTTGGGCTTTAGCGTTTCAAATTCTGTAGTTTCAGTGTAAACAGCCTTTTGATAGTGCTCTTTGCAGATTAAAGTGTTTTAGACAGATGGGCAGAGATTATCTATGAAATGTCCAGAAAAACTAGTTTCTGGCTTTATCACTTGCATCGCATCAAGTTTTAAGTGGTTAAGTTTTAAGCTGGTTTAAGTGTTGCTTTTGAACATAGTATTTTATTTTTATCTGCTTTATCCAGCTATTAATTCTCTTGTCTTCACTGTAGTTTTCTATTTTTTTGGGATGTGGGGTGTATGTATGTGTGTGTAGAAAGCCTGCAAAATTCCCACAGTTAGTATTTTATATATGTGAGAATTAATACAGGCTCATGAACCAAACTGCAGTTAATCTGATAGCTCAGAGATAACAGTCATGGCAGAACAACTGAGCAATCAGAGTTCAAATCCTGCAGCTTTCAGTGGGGGAGAAGGTAGTGGCTTCAGTACATTGATCTGGCTGGTACAGAACTGAAATTACATGCAATTAGCTTCAGTTACCTGTGGGTACTGGTATTCGGTTCTGAGGCCTTTCTGATCAGAGATTGGGCATGTTACTTAACCCACTGCAGTCCTCGGTGGTCTCAACACTAATGATTGCTGGTGCTTTTGACCACAGAAGCAGAAAAAGCCAAGGTTGTGAGGGAAGTGTGGCCAGAGAGAAATGAATTTATAATCAAGGGACCAAATCTCCTTGGGTTTGATCTGGACATCTCCAGTGTTCTCAAGTCACTAACTTCTCATTTTTCACTAATTCCATTAGCCTTTGAGTTGACAAGTCGGTTACATCCTGGTGTATGTAATGGGTTCTGATCTTGCAGAACTTTGTGTCCTGCAAAGAGTGAATTAAATGTTGAAAATCAAATAACAAACACAAAAATAAGCTTCCTTCCTGCTCAGGGTGCCTGTGGTGGGGTGGATGTTATCCTAAGCCTGGAGAGAAAGCCATAGGAACAAAGAGTGGCCTCTGTGTTTCACAGTGAGGAAGGTTGTTCCCATCTCCTCATGGTAGAACATACTATCCACTGTCTGGGTGATTTTTTTAGTGCCCAGGTGAATTTAAATGATTTAAAATTTTCTGTATCCTGATAATGTTCATAGTCAGTAAAGTTTTCAATTATGTTCTGCCTTTTCATAATTTATCCTACTGTTATCTGGCCTGCAGTATCTAGCCTCAGTGCTACAACAACAAATCCTTAACGTTGGCTGCCTCTGCCTGTCTTCTCTGTGACTGTTAACTATATATTGTTCAACCTATGAAGTCCTTTAGTTTCTCTATCAAATTAGTAGAATAAATCATTCAATGCAATGAAAGGCGTTTTAGAAGGACTAGATAATTTGAAATAGGGAGATTGAATTTGCTGTGTGTTATGTACTTCAGAGCGTGGCAGCTAATTCCCATTAAGGCTATGGTAATCAGAACATAAAGCTTTGCTTCTGTACTGTTGCAGACACTTGTGTCCCACGTGCCAGGGGCTGGACATCCAGAGCTTTTGTGCTACTCGTGTTGAGTGCTACATCCATCACTTAGCTTTGCCTGCACATGATCATTTCTGTTGGGACTCGGGGTGCTACCAAGCAATTCACAAGCACGACAAATAGGAAATGTGTTATGGGCAAACTTTGCCTTCCTTGAGGACTCCAGATTCCATCCATTATCAAAGGCAGAACTAAACAAGACAAATCTGCACAGCAAATTCCATCTACTGACAGTAGAAATTGGAACTAGTAAAAGCAAATGTACCAAGGAAAACAATATCCCTCATGGTTAGGCAGCACTTCCCCAAGTTATACTCTGAACTTTTAGAAACTGAGTGAACCTCAAAAAGGTGCAGCAACTGCCAACAACATATTTTTATCTGCAGTTCTGATTTCTTAACAGGAAGACTCTGTAAACAGAACCAAGCAGGACTAGCTATCAAAGCAAGAGTGGTGTGTACCATTTTGGAAGTAGTAACATCAGCTTGAAAGACCTGCCCATGATTTATAGACTGCTTGAAAGAACCACTTCCATGGGCAGGAAGAATTGCCCAAAATGGCTAAAAACATATCCAAGATAACAACTGGTGGTCAGGCAGCGGTTTCCAAACAACTACTCAACAGAAGCACTCACATCCTCTTGTGTAGCTGGTCAAGCTCGAGGCCAAACTTGTGTCACTGGCCCACTGCAATTTCTACCTTTTATTGGTGAGCAAGGAAAGATTCATTTCTCAAAAAAGGAGCTTTGGGTGGCTTGTGCTGGTAGGATTTCCGCTGCAGAAATAGGCACACAGAAGACTGATAACATGGATGCTGCACACACGAGGAGTGGCGGAAGGAAGCAGGCCCCTGTTTGTGGAATGAAGCTATTTCTGCTGGGATTTAAAAGCGTTCTTTGGGACAAAGTTGAAACAGTCACTATAAATTACTTACATAAGTGTGTGCAGAGCATTTTGTGGGATTATAATTTATGCTGGGCAGGAGCTGTTACAGTTCAGCTCAAAGCTCTTAAAATAAGACTTTAGGGAGACAACCAAACTAGCTTTGAATCTGGTAACTTCCCAGTTCAAGACACTCCTAATATCTGCAAGGTCCATTCCTACATGGGGACCAGGGGCGTAGGAGCCCTGTTGAAACCACTAGGCCTCAAAGGTGCTCTGGCAATATTTGGCACTGTTAAAAATGGACCAATGCCCATGAGGAACGAGCCAACAATGTCTGTGTGGCATACAACTCTGTATCTTTTCTACAGACCAGAGTTAGTATAACTAAAGGATTTCTTTCCCCAGGGTTCAGTCTTTCACAGAGAGTATGTCTCCAAGGAATGGACATTTTTTTTCTCCATGGTTTGCTCTTTCATGCAGATTTAAAGCTGATCAACACCTTAAGACAACCAGGGATAAACCTCATCTGTCTGGACGCAGATGTCTCTGCATGTTCTTCCCAAACACTGAAGAGTAGGAGGGAGAAATGTATCCATTTCAGCTGAGCAGTCAGAAAGGTAGACACAAAGCCCTGTCTTGCCATCTCCCAGGTAGCTTAAGAGTGCTTTATATCACAAAGGTAGAGCTGTGTCCTGTCATTTTGGAAATTACACAGCAGATATCTCTCATTCTTAGAGAGGTTTTTTAGTACATTATGAAATTGATTTCTAAGTTTTTAGAAATATCACTTCTCTAATTCTTACATCTTTTTCTTTGCTCAGTTTTATCCCTGTTAGTTAAGTTGAAACCCTTCTTGGAACATGCAGTACAAACCCGCCTCCTCTTTAATCTTTGTACCCTTTAAATATTTACAGATGGTTTTCATATTCCTCTTCAGTTGTCATTTAGCCAGTGTTACTCTGTATCTCTTCAAACTTAGCACCCTTGGAAGGGCACGCAAGGCCAAATTCTGCTCTCAGTTACATCTGTGTAATTTTGGAGTAAGTCCGTGAGTCAAAGAAGACTTTGAAATTACACCAGCAAAACGCAGAGCTAAAGGTGACTCCTAAATAAAAATTAATAAATTAAATGTGATCAAAACTAACATCACATCCGGGAGCCCTGGACTTCACCAGACCAGTGCCTTTTCTATTATGGTATCTTCTGCTGCTCTCCCAGTGACTGGAGTGAAGTTTTAGAAGAGGTTGTGAACTGCAACAGCCATTTAAAATGTGCCAGCATCTACCATGCCATGTCGTTACATGCTAGTCCATGCTGAGTTCTTTTATGATTTAACACTGCTAGCTTTGGGGGTTTTTGATCCTAGAGACTTCATATTTACTTGACACAAGAACCTGGTTTTGTTCTGTGACTCTGTCTTTCATACGGGTATGGGTAATTAACCCCACTAGAGAAGATTTCTCTGCCTTCTCTTGGCCCTGCATGGGGCTGGTTGGAAGCATTGTTCCATGCCAGTTCTGACAGCAGAGAAACTGGTCAGTGAGACAAGAACTATGGTCCATATACTTACACCCACGGTGCATTTTCCAGTGAAAAAAATAAACAGCCAAGACTTTGTGTGGGAAGTTCCCAAAGGAGGTTTTGCTGTCTAAAGCTATCTCATCTTCCCCAAGCCGCACTTGGCACCCCACCCTGTCTTCCAGGGCCTCTGCAGTCATCTTCTGTGGCCTGCTCAGACCCTTCTACTATATTCCACTAAATGTATAGGGAGTGTTTCATAGTCTGTAATATCGTATCAGTTATTTTACAGCCATATCCTTTGGCCTTGTCCAAATCCTGCTGCTGTTGCAGTTGGGTTCCTTGTGCTGTCACTCTTCCTTCTATCACAGCCCTGTTACAGAATGTTAATGGATTCAGTGTTTTCCCTTGTTCAGTAAGTTTCTCTGTGCTGTTTTACTCTTCCACGTGTTTATTTTGCTTATGCTTTGCTCCTTAAGTGCCCTTCTTTGGATTAGTGGGTGCCCTTTTTTCATCTGCTCAGCCCAGCTACTTCAGATATGGTGAGTGTTGCTGTGTGAGCTGACATCACCTCTGCAGGTCATCCAATTTCCCACCCTTCCTACAGGCCCAGTGACAGGAACATGCTTCCAGGAGACTTGCAGAAGGTTCTCTCCTCCTCCACAGACAGCAGCCACCTTCCTTGTAATTATTCATTGGAATGCAGGCTATGAACCAAACATCTTTTTCCAAGTGTACACCGATATATCTGTCTGAGCTGATGGGTGGGGTGCTCCTGCTGCACACTTCTGCTGCACACTTCTGCTGCACACAGCATCGGCTACAATGATACCTTTTGGTAGGTCATCCTATAGCAGTGGACTTTGGATGTGATGCTTTGTATGGGACAGTTTATATAACAAGGTAGAGCTTGCAAGAGTTACTTCCCACCTAACATCAATTATGGCATTCCTCTTTTGGAGCCTTTCTAATAAAGGAATACCAGTTTTTCTCCCTCTGCAGATGCAGGAATTCAAAGTTCTTAATAGAAAGAGTCATCAAGTATTGGAACAGGCTGCCCAGGGTGGTTGAGTCACCATCCCTGGATGTATTTAACAGACGGGTAGATGAAGTGCTCAGGGATATGGTTTAGGAGAGGACAGGTATGATTGGACTTGATGATCTTAATGGTCTTTTCTGACCTAGTCATTCTATGATTTTGTGTCTCTGAATAAAGAATATATAACTCTGTATGTAATAACTGTGAACCACGTTTCCAGTAGTTCCAGTCCGGATCTGGCCTGACACTGAGCAAATAATCTTAAAGATCTTTACCAGTTTCTCTTGGGTTCCTTTGTAGCCTAAAATCACCAGGATAGCCTGTACCATGTGCAAAGGAAGAAGTTAGCACATTCCAAATGGGAATTCAGAAGCAATTTCTATGCCTGCTGTATAATCTGTGACCCAGCCACCTCTGCTCATCCTGTAGTCACCTGTGAAAGTGTCTTGGCAGACGCTGCCATTGTATGAAGGTCCGCACTTGATATCAAACTCACCCATTTGAGCACTCAGCATATTCCACACCACAGTTCAATTTTTCTACCAGGAGGGTTCAAAATCACATTTGCCATCAAGCTCCAGACTGTGCTGATCAAGGGGTATTACACTGCTGGAACTGTCTGGAGCCCAGTTTGCCAGTAAGCAGAAAGAGGAGCACAGCTTATGACTGACAAACTGCTCCCACCCGCTGACTATGCTACCTGTAACTGCTAGACTTCTTGTCCTTAGGGTTTTGTCCAGCTTAGAAAGTAATTTTGCTAAGAAATTGGTTTAAGCCATTAGGAGGTTGGTGGCCTTGCCTGTGGCAGAGGGGTTGGAGACCTTGGGGTCTCTTCCAACCCAGACCATTCTGTGTGATCAGCAGGGCAGACTATGCTCTTCTCAGGACTTCTTCACATAGAGATTAGTGTCCTGTTGCTGGAGGTAGTCCCTTCTTTCTCTCAAGTGTAACGAATTTTAGGAGGGTACTCAGTTCTTCACTGCTTCTGATGCCTGTTCCCCAAGTACTGCTCCTTATGGTACATGTTTGCTTTGTTCCACTTACTCCAACTTCAGAAGTAAGAGTACAACTTAATGTCTAAATGCTACTATAGCACAACATCAAACTCTTCAACATGCACAGCCAGAAATAAGGTTGTACTTGTGCATAACATATTCTATTAATTCTGTGGTCCCATTCTGTGGTTGCCACTGACTTCTACCACATCCAGCATACAGTATGAAGCAATACACTTGTTTTTGTGCTGTGTCTGTCTGTCCCAATACCTTAATGTTGCAAAGATACAGGAGGAGGACATGCATCTTTCTTTACCTGACCTGGTGTGAATACCAGGGAACAGCAGTCTATGTTTTGGTACAATACAAAGAAGAAATAAATGAGGAATGCAGGACTACTGCTCAAAAATCTATACAAGCATACATTAAACTTTATCTAACGAGGGGAAAATAAGTTGATAAATTGATCACAGAAGTAACAGAGATGGATTAGAAGATGTAACCTAAGTGATAATTTCCTCCTTTAAATTATATGCCCTCTTCCTAATCCCCTTCTGATCTCCCATACAAAGGGAAAAGTTTCAAAATCTTTCATCTGCATTTCACTAAGATTCCGCTATCTAGAGCAAACTATTGCAGAGGGAAAGGCCTTTGATGCGATTCTTACCTCTCCAGGCAATGACAGTGAAATTTCTGGAATTACAGCTGGGTAAAAGCAGACTGGTCAAGGTGAAGTCTGTGCATCTGTTTCTCGAGTGTACGCGCTCTTCTCCTGTTTGTCATCAGTCACCATGCAAGCAAATGGACACTGATCATATAGCTGAAGACAATGGGCTGAAAGTCAGCTGGCTCAGACCTTGACAAACTGAGGTCCTACAACTCTTATTTTTTATTTTCCTCTTAATAACCTAAGTTTAGTTTCTGTAAAGGGCACTAGCAGTTCATACTGGTCACCATGAGCAGATTAAGGAAGCCTAACAATGGCAACTTGTTCCTCATTTCTCTTAGTGGCAAGAATAATTAATTCAATACAAGCTACATGTATAATTTCACACTATGCATTTATACATCAATTGTTGTATATACATCAATACACTGAACTTATACACGGTGATGTATAATTTCAGAGCATTAAATACCGCCCTCCTTCCAAGGAATGCTGCACTGCATGTACAAATAGAAAACCTCATGCCTATGGAGACATTTTCCTCTTATTCTCAAATAGCTTCTCATGGCTCAAAGAGGATTTCTCACGTGGCTTTACTCCATAAATTGCAGTCTCAATGCTACCGCTCCGTGTGGTTGCCAGGTACAGATTAAACAGAAAGTACAGTTTAGGTCAGCCCATCTCTGTATTCTGCTTTTTGATGAAGACAGCTAAAAATCTTCCTTGTGAATACTTACTAAGACCAGGAGTAACAGATACCCTCCAGACAAAGATTCAGTTTGGCAAGCTAATCCAGCATTTACAGGGGCCAGTTTTCAGTACACTTTTTATCAGAATTAATAGTCTTCACAGACCATTCCCATCACTTTGATTTTCCAAAAACTCACCTCTCAAATCTACTTGTTCTCTCTACTTTCAAAAACCATTTGGTTACTATATTGATGTGGGGTGTGTGTGTAGTGTAATAAATTAGAGCATTTTCTTGCCTTTTCTTCCGTGTTGAGTCTAAGAGCAGAATGATCTCTCCCTGCCCTTATCTCGACTCCAAAGCCTCTCAACATGTATTTTCTCCCCTGTCTAGCTAAGAGGGGAGTAATAGAGTGACTATGATGGGTATCTGACCTCCAGCCAGGGTCAAAACACAATTGAAAAGCTTGTATGTAACCTGCTGAGGACTGAAGAGACAAAAACAAACAAAAAAAGGCAGCAAAAGGCTTAATTATTTTCCTAGAAATTACTGACAGTTTTGCACAAGTGGTTTTGATTAAATAGTGTCTTTGTGTTTTGGCAAAATTTGGGCATCATTTTTGTTGACATGGAGTCTAACACTATGAGCCAGATGATTTGCTCAAGAATTTTTGGTGTTCCACAGACTAGTTGGTTGATGCACAGACTGAAGAAAAAAGTTAGCAAAAAACCCAAACAAACAACCCCACATATATAACACAGCCCCTTTACACAACAGAGACCAATCTCACGGTTTATAAAAAGGAATACTTCTCCTACTGCTCCTTTCCCAAACCGAAGGGTGGTTACAGTACTTGCTTTTCTGGGACCAGAGTTTGATTTCAGCATAAGGGCAGCAGTGTAAAATGAGCTCTAACAGGATTAATCCAGCTCCTTCTAGATGAATTTACATCCTTCTTTTCTAGAACACCAAATTAGGTCACATTACTTGCATGGTGCTTCTTTAGAAGCTGCTGGCAGAGGGAAAGAAAGCATCTGACAGTTCAGCAATAGATGTTTGCTGGGTCACTTACATGGCTTCAGTACAGCATGCAGGACGATAAAAATACTAAGCTAAGAATTGTTAATTACATAGAGAACGTATAAATATAATGAAGTGATTAATATTCCTTTAATTCTCTGTGAGAATTTTAAGTTATGCAGTTCCTTCAGAACAGAGGTTTGCAATGTTCACATTTACCGATTAAATTTTAATCATGTAAAATTTAAAAAAAAAAAAAATCACACTGAAAATAGGCAAAAGTTGATTTTTGTTGGCTTCCAGGATCTCCAGTCTTAAAGTGACGAATTTCATCAGTGCACAGAGTGAGACTTCAGGTTCACAGTCAGCTCTGCCAGCGTCCCCCTACTTCCTACAGAACAGGACTGTGGACTTCAGGAAGCTACCTGGGACCTTCACCACCCCAGCTGCTTTGCTGCAAGCCTGACTCTTCTGGCAATTCGCAGAACCCCAGTTTCAGGTAGGACGTTCCCTGTGGCCAGTCTCTGCACTGAAGGGCTTCTTTGCAGATGGGTTCACAAATGAGCTCAAAGAGCCTGACTGTCCAAATTGGGGAAAAGCAGTTCCCAGCTTCCCCTGTGCCCCCCATCATGGAGAGAGGCAGGGGCTACAGGGTTGGGGTTTTGGGGTTTTTTTTTTTGGACTGGGTTCAGTTTGTTCCAAGCTGCATCTTGAGCTGTCTCCCAGCATTTATTGGTTAACATACCAAAACAAAAAAAAGGAAGAAATAATGATTAAAAAAATCTAATTATTTTCACAGGCATATAATTTTTATTTTTTTTTCTAAACACTTCTGTGACTTACAAAGTGAAGCAAGTTAAAATGCTTCTTTCTGTCTTTACTTTTGTAACAATGGTAAAACAATGCAGGAACAGGCTTTAGTTGGTGGTCACTGCAACCCTGGAAAGACAACTGTGATGGATTATGTCAAAGTTATTCTAAGTAGACATGTGATGTTGCTGATTTTATTTTTTAAACATCACTGATCAAATTTAGAAAATGTTTAAGAAAACCAAACCCTCAACATCCTGAAGCTCATCCAGAAGATACTATTCCTACCATAAGCTCTTACTCCCGCTACTTAAGTATGAGAATTGCTTTTGTTTTTGTGGATTACATACAGTGAGTTACACTGAATGCCTTTTAGAGAAAGGTGAGGAACTCAACATTAATGCTTTGCTGAACAGAAAGCAAGAGGCAAGAAACCAAAATCAACTTCTAACACCCAAGTTCAAAAGGCATTTATCTTTTATTATGACAACATGATTCTTGAAGTTGCAACAAATACCACTCCAGGGTCATCAGCTCTCAGAAAGAGAGACATTCCATTCCAGAACCTTTGTAATCTCATCCTTTGTCAACAGGATACATCCTACTGCTGCACAAAATTCAGTGCTTAGAGGTCAGAGTCAATGTAGAGGACACTCTGAAGATCTGCGGAAGCATATTACTCAGCTGGTAAAACATTTCCTCAGAAATTGTCTGGAAAAAAACCACACACAACACAACAAACAATAAACCCCACACTAGTAAGCTTTGGCTTTTTGCATAAGAATTCAGCTGTGTTCTTGACACTGGAGAGAACTGCTCTTTACAGAGATTGTTTTCAAACTATGTGCTACAATTCTACTTAATTCAATCAAAAGATTGACCTAAAAATACTGTTTGTGTATCTGACATATGCTTCCAGTAGATTTCTTTTTCCAGTAATTATTTCTGCTTACCATAAGCAGGACAGTGCTGTTTGTTATCTACAAAACTCCTCCTCCTTGAATTCCAGAATTAGCTTCAATTTCTGTACTTGGTTTATTCTTGGGTTCCTCTTTGCTCAGTGGTTTACTTCTTTGCCAAGAAATAAATTTTATTTCTCTCTAAGATAACTATGATTTTATATTACTTACAGTACCACTTCTTAGAGCAAACAAAACTCAGGGTTAGTCACCTTTGGAAAAATTCCCATTTCTCAAGATCAGTAAGAACTCCAACTTAAATAATTTCAGATTCCTAATTTCAATTAGCTTCAAATACCTGGAATCATTAATGAGTTAGTGGAAGTATGACTGAAATCGGTGCAATCCAACTTTCCAAGTTGTTAAGACAACACACCTAAATGCCTAAATCTATGTAACGCAAGGTTAGCCCATCTTTGAAGAGTGAATAATAGGAAAAGTATCTTTTTCAAAGGTGATGTATTCACCATTTGTAAAGGTGAACTTCCCAGTTTGAAATTTTAACATCCTCAGAAGATACTAAGAGACATGAATAGATACAAATCCCTCTTATTCCTGTTCTATAGGCAAAGACCAAAACCACAATGATAAATTTAAGCTCACGCAAAAAGAGAAAAGCAGAGCAAAGACATCAAAACTGGACCTGTTGACATTTAACTTCTAATTGTTCCAGCAGTCTCCTAGGTTGGAGATTAACTTGGTTCAACCTACCTGTGGTACCAAGAATTGTACAGTTCGAGAAATTCCTCCATCCCATGAGGCCATTTCCATCATGAAGCCTAAAAAACAGTGTTCATGCTATATGCATTACCTATGTCACTGATCATCCCCAACAATTCCACCATTATCAAGCAGTGAGGAAGTTTTCACATACAAATAAGATTTTACCTGCCTTAACTAGGGATGTCATTAATCTGCTTTAACTGGAAAAGCTAATGAGTTATTGAGAAAAATTAATATAACCAGAACAACTAGTCCTACTGTAGAGCTCAGTGCTCACCAGTGGAAGTGAGAGCTTTCTTTCTCCAGATCTGTGTGTTATGAGTTCTTTAAGTGGCTTGCTTTCACTGACAAATAGCTCTTTTAGCTCTGATGTGATCACATCCACATGAATGAGTACAAGTCTCTTCCCAAAATACACTGACATCTGGGCAGCAACAGAAACTACCTGGACCTACTTACATGGGAAAAGCTCTGCATTCATTTGTCAGTCAAGGTGCGATATGACATTTTTATGCTAGTGTTTCCTGACTATAACAAACGAACTACAAGGTCAGGAACATATAAAAATAAAGATACTCAAAAAAACCCAACTCGTTCAATGAAAGTGGCTATCTCCTTCAGAGATTGCTTAGTGGCCATAAAGGCTTTTTCTTCTACTGTCTATATTTAAGTTCCAAAGGTACTTTGGAAACTTTTTTAGTTTCCATTCTAAATGTCTGAGACTATTTCCTGGTAGGGTGGTTAACAATTTTAAAGAGAAAATATAAGTGTATCTTTTAACAAACCATAAATGATTGAAAAATGCCTTGGGGCAGAAATTTACAGCCTGAGCTAATGCTGGATGTCACCAAAAGCAACACAAACATCTGAAGCATTCAGTAACATACCTTTGACGCATTTGAATACAAGCTCCGCCCTCTTCAAGCACCATGGAATGGTCATTTCCTAAAAATTAACAAAAGAAAAGCTTCAATGCCCAATAGATCTAACCAACAAAAGTAGCCAGGAATTTATTAGAAATACTACATTTTTGCCATAGAACCATTTTTTCTGTCACATATTCAAGCAGCATTATAAACAATACAGCATGACAGAGATTCAGTTTTCCAGAATATTCTAGGCAGGTGGCCTATACCTCACAGGCAATCATAAAACCACTGGTTACTGGTAGAAAAGCCCAGGGTCAGAACAGTTCATAAATTTTTAAGCTGAGATCTTGAATAAAAATTGTTGATGATCCCATTTAATGTCATTGCAAGCAGGTCGATTTAACTCCCATATGGGGCCTCAGCAAAGTGTATAATATCTAATGGATAACTGGCTTCATCTAGCCAAATACAGGCTCCTGGCCACATCTTAACAGCTGTAATGGATGATTCCTAGCTATCCTTCATCATTCTGGTCAAGGTTTATTGGCATACCTGCCACCTTCAGTAAAAATCTTCTCTCTAAAACTAGAGCTGGAAGAAGCCCTTCTCCCCTAAAGATTTATTTATGTTAAGAGTTAAATGAAAGTTCATCTTCCTCCGATGGAGGAGTTTCAGATATAAACAGACAGCAAATTCTTACCTGAAGCTAAATACCAAGATGGGATATGAAAACCACACTGGTTTAAGACAGCTTAAGATATGACTACAAGTACTGGTCTAAATTTCAGTGGCAGTTTAAGCGCTTTGGTATGTAGCATACAGCCGAAGAACATCTAACAAAGTGAATTATACCAAGATGAACATTCTTAGTCAGAGCCAGAATAACTGTCACTATAAACACTTCTCAGATAGAAAATAGGATCTATTTCTTTTGATGTATGCTTCAACATCAAAACGAGCCCTTTCTAGTCTGAATGAGGGAATATAGATATGGAAACAAACTGATCATTCCAAGTACCTTTTCAAAATTACACTTACATTATTTCCTACTCAGAAAAACCAACCTTTATTTTGCAAAGCTAAACACTATGCAATCTGTCGAAGAGCTTAATTCAGAACTTTTTATAAAAGGTATTTGAGAAGCAAGGTTATCTATCCCAAGTGATAACGCTGTAACAGCTCACTTAATATGGCTGCATTAAACAACTACTGAAAGTCAACATTCCTACTTAGTTGAGAATATTTCTTGCCATTTTCAAAATATGTAATATGTTTAAAAAAGCATAAGCTAGAAATGACTTCTCAGAGAGCTTTTTTTTATGATGGAAATCACTGCATCAATAGATGCTGCTTTTACGGTATGTAAACCATTAATCAGACAGAACAATGCAAGTCCTTCCCCCCGCTCCCCCCAAGCTTTCTGGAAGAAATACTTTGCCTTTGTTATACTGTATCTGCCTGTGAGTGCTTTCTGTCACAAGGAACGTAGGCGTTTATTGCTAGTTATGATCACTGTTTCGGCTGAGGTGAAAAACAAGTGTCTAAAAAGAAAGATCTTGTTGCTCTGAAAGCAGCTTGGGAGTATCTTGTACAGTCAATAAAGGGAACTAAGCCTTAAAAGGACTGATCAAAACAGCAGGATATGACACTATTCCTTGAACTATTTCAGGGGAACATGGATGTTGAATCTTGTGGGCGCTCAGGGAAATAACTGGTTGAATCCAGAATGCCACTGCATGCAAGCCACAAGAACTGAAAATGACCCAGTAGTGATTCAGTTCTAATCCATCTTCAAAAAAATGTAACTTCTCATGATTCTGCTAATCTATCAGAATTTTTCTCTACATGCAAACTAAGTTAGAGTTACAGTAATGATAAAGGATCAGCTAAGTACCAGTTCAAAATACAAGGGATAAGAAAAAAAAAACCCAAACCAAAACCAAATACCCTACTCCATATAGTAGGGTGTGGTTAATAGCATTCAGCAAGTAAAAAAATCCAGACCTGGGACTTTTGGTTTTGTATAGCAGCAGATACTGCACCTCACTCCTTTTAGAAGGTAATAACTTGTTGAATTAAAATTTCTTATGATTAAAAAAAAGGAAAAAAAAGCCAACTTCAGTGATTAGAATAATACAGTGTAAACGTTTTTAGTCAACAAATTTGTGAGGGATTCACACCATGGGGCTGCCATTTTATAAAGCTAATGGCTCCTTCCTTCACAGAACAATGTCATAACCAGTTAATGAAAATGTCCATAAATCTCACGTGGGTCAAAGATTTCAAACCAAAGTTCAATAGCTAATTTTAACAAGTTAAGAATTATCCAGATGTTTACTCAAAGTGTATCTATGCAAATCCTGTAACACTGTATGAGCAACTACAGATTTAAAGGCAGGAAACTCAAACAAGAAGTTTATGAGGTTAGCACACCCACCAATAATCTCTTTATATGCATTAATCATATTCATAACATTTAGTAAACAGCTTATACTCCATTTCTGCTTCCTCCCCAACCCACAACATTTCTGTCTTCTTGTAATAGAGACAGTTGTCTAAAATCCCTCAAGATCACGTTTTCCCATACACACTGCTGTGTGGACAGCAGCAATGGCTCCTATGTTGAAACTGCCAAGGGAGTGTGCCAGCCCCAGCATTTTTAGCCATACCGTGCTGTTAGAGCCGTTTCGTTCCCCAGTCTGTATTAGATTCAGAACAGTGACTGGATTGTAATGCCTCAGTTGAACTGAATTTGAACTTGTCTGCTTTTGCCCTTCTCCAGTGTCAAACCCAGTTTCATTCCTTCTTTTAACTGAGTTCTCCGATATTTTGTTGTTCTCATTGCAAGAAAAATATAATTCCTCCTTTTTCACAGAAAGAACAACAAATAGCTTTATAAAAAACAAAAATAATAAAATGTAGTGTCTTTGTGGAGATTGACACACGTGACTTCTGTGAAGTTACAAGCACCACTTTTCCACTCGTAAGGGAAGAAAACCTTTGTGAAGAGCGCAAAGACGACTCATGATGATAAGTACCTGTCACAGCAAAGCATGCAAACATCTCTGCAGCTGTGCTCCTGGTTAACCACTTTACAAAAATGGTTTTATGTAGGTGGTAAACGCAGATTCAGCTGCTGAAGGCACCAAGTTCAGCTTAACTTTCAGAAATCTGTTATTATCCACTTTTCCCTCAACAACAACTTACATATGTGTGTGTTTCAAATCAGGTCAGCCAGCTGCAAAGCACTGTAATAAGCATCTCTGCTAATGCAATTCACACTATTTAATTTTGGCTAAATACACACTTATCACACAGGTCACTTTCTGCTTTGCAAAGACCAAAATCACAAAAGGTAATTGTTTCGTCAGGTCCTTTTAAGAATACAGCTCTAAACAAGAAGATAATTACACATAATCTTATATCCAACCATACTCTCAAAGCACATTGAACACTTACTTGTTCTTGTGCTTTATTTCTAAATTACAGATATGCACATGAATGCTAAAACTAACAAAGTTTAAAGGAAAGAAAACTCCAACCATAGTCTGATGGCAACTTGATTAAAGAAAAGGTCAATAAATTTATGAAATACAGTAACTAGGTCCCTTGAGTAACAGGCTGGTGTCCTGCATACTGAATACTTTTATTTATGCCCCCAAAAAGGGGGCATAAAATCTATCCTAAAAGTCTACTATATCCTTTAGAAGCTTCATTAGTGGACACTTAACTTTTCCATTGCTTGGGCTTTCACCATAACTGACCCCGATCTTGCAAAAAGGGGGGACACTTTTACACTGTATGCCAATCAAATTCTTTTAACAGTCAGCCTTAGAGGTAATCCACTGGTGAGCCTTTATCTTGCTAAGAGTCAGGCACTTTCAAAGAAGGAAAGGCAGTATTGAATTTTACCAGTGAAAAATGAAAGGCTTATTTAAAAAAAAAAACAACCAAACCAAAATAGATTATAATTATCCATGCAAGGTCATCAATAATGGCATCATTATCTTTTTTTTTTTTCCTCTCAATTCTTGAAGTTTATAGACTTTTCATCTCTTAAGGAGGTGAGGCATATGGTTCTACTGCCTGTCCACTGGTCTCTCCCTGCCTCCTTACATCCTTTTCTTCTCTGCTAATATCTTGTGAGCCAGATGCGACAGAGCATACAGGTCAATGATATTAATTTACTGTGCACTCTGAAAAGTTACTGTTGATTAAATAATGAGCTGTACGCATTAGTATCCCACTAAAGAATAGAATACAAAGGTCAGCACAGTAAGCAATCTCATCACTATAAAGAGCCTCAGCAATACACTGCTTCTGGACTCCTAGAGGAAACATGGATAGAAACTAAGGATGCAAATGATTAGGCAGTGATGCAGGAGAAAGCTGAGAGCAGAGGTAAAATGTGGCTGCTGCTGTGTAGGGCTGAGGTGGTGTTTAGGGATACAGAACTCTTAAGCCACACTTTGCTAGCTCTGCTGCTCCTAGAACTGAAGTTTTCAGGGTTTCTAACTAGCAACAATTAAAACTGGGGATCTGACATCACTATCACATCAGCAACTTTGAAGATACAGCTTCTAAGCAGCAGCTGTTGCCAGAGGACTTCCAGGCATGTAGTCCCATCCTTCATTAATACTTGTCCAACAGTGCAATGTGCTGGATCAAGTAAGCAAAGCGTCCAATCACACAGAGTGATGCAGCTGGCCGAAATATGTTTTATATTACCATATAAATATGGGTGCCAGCACAATGATGTGGCTCACACATGGGACTAGGACAAACTGCCCCGTTTGGTTTAAACCAGCGTGAAGCATACCTTTCTCAAAATTCATTTTTGTTGCATCCTACAAGATAAAACCAAATAAAATCTTTACATTTACTTACTTCTGACATATCGTGCACCAACAGGAGAGGAATACTAATGGTAGTAATGTCGTGTGTGCAGCAAACTTTGAGAATATTTCTGAGTCCCATAATTGCAGGATCCCGAGCGGTTATATTACCGGACCTTACATTGTCATCCACACACAGATGAAAGGCAACATGAATCTCAGAAAGATTTGAATGGCGTGTGATGTAGAATTCTCCTACAGAATAATATAAACCAAGAAAGCAAGATATCAAGTACTGATCCGTACTGAAACACAATTACTAGGCAACATTAAGGACAGGGTCACTTAAGACAAATGGCAAATACAAATATATAACAGAGATCAGAACACATAGATAAGGAGATGAAAAAAAAAAGACAAGTTGAAACCATCCAATCGAAAAAACTCTCTGAATATCACTGTTTTACATTCATCCTACACTCACTTCCCTGCTTTGATGGGTTTCATGGGCATCACAGACACCTGGTGCAATAAGACGTAAGAGTGCCAGTACAGGCGGATATGAGCTATATATAGCATGAAACAGAAAAACAAACACAAAGGAGCTGTAATACTCAAAATATATAATGTAAGCACTGAATTGCAGACAGATGTGGGAGGCGGAAATACCAAAAATGGATGGGTTAAAATAAAGGATGCAAAATTCTGTGGAAAAAGATGGGTTACATAACAACTGAGATATGTCCTGGAAGACAAAGTTATTTTAAATTCTAATGATTGTTGATAAGTATTCATACTAATAGGAAGATTAGTTGTGGAGCTGTGTTCAAAGTGTTACCGAGACATTCTGTTAGGATTATTGTTAGACTTGGTATTCATTTATCAAAGGTAGAGAAAGCACCAGGGGCAGTGAAATACAGGTCTCTCCATCCTGACTTTCTGCTGGAGATCAAAAGTCTATTCTAGAATCAACAGAAAATCAGGCATGCAATACCCCTACTGTTTCAGTCAATGGATAAACATCTTTCTTCCAACCTATTTTCACTGAAGCTGAAGAATGTGTATGTACTCTGTTCTGCTGACTACTAGTGAGGTAACAATCCCAGTATGGCCATCTAAGAGTAGTAACACAGAAGCCATTGCAGGAAGATGCAACTGAATTTACCTGTTAAGGACTAATCTATACTATCATCTACTTATAGTAACAAGATTTAAGACAACCGTGAAAGCAGTTTTAAGAAGCCTTCTTATTCAACCAGGAGTTGTACGTATTTAACTGCTTCCCTCTCCAACTGTATTCATCCACATAAGATTCCCTTACTAAAAAAAAAAAAAAAAAAAAAAAAAAATCACAATGTATAGATAAGATACTTCCTCTTTGAGAGGAATGGATTTGTACATTCTTAAAGCTAAAAGATACAGTAAAACATTTTAGAATGTATCGCAACCATGATACATAATTATATATAATTATTTACAAACCCAGAAGTAGTTGTTAAAGTTTCACCTTTTCCTAAGATGTTCACAGATACATTTTTTTCCCACCTCAAATTCTGAACAGAAATTTTAGGCGTAGAGAAGTCAAGTGATTTGCCCCAAGTCACATGATGCAGTAGGAAAGCTGGGAATAGAAACCAGATGTCCTGACACCCAGTTCTCTGCCTTAGCCACAAGAACATCCTTCTCCTCTGATTGAGGTCAACTTGGGTTTACTTTATAATTTATATGTTTTGACTTTAGAGCTAAAAATGTGCATCTATAAAACACAATTTGCTTTAAGATGAGTGGGGGAAATGCAACAGAACTCACCTGGCAAA
The DNA here is from genome assembly GCA_013399135.1 of Heliornis fulica. NCBI lineage: Eukaryota > Metazoa > Chordata > Aves > Gruiformes > Heliornithidae > Heliornis > Heliornis fulica. The sequence goes on from VXBZ01000601.1 coordinate 270,189, forward strand.
ATATTGGACTGGTTTCGTTCAATATTCTTTAGTTTATCTTCATTTGCGCTACTTTTGTGTTCTGCATATAAATACATAGCGTATATATTAACCATACCATCTATTAATTATACCTTGGCATGAAAATGTGATGTACTGAGGCTTGAATTTGGCTTGAATTTTTACCATAACGTCCCCAAAGAGCAGAGGGTTGGAAAGGAACTGGCTTTGCTGGTTTTAATAGACACTGAACTAAATCCTATGACAAATCATTAGCTTTGTTATTAAATCATTCTACAGACACCTCTTCATTTGGATAAAAGAAAATACAATATTCAAACAATACTAACTTTCTGAATTCCACCGAGAAATATATAGTACCTTGCTATTGCTTTTTAAATAATGCAACTAGTTAGAGCAAATTTGTTCATAGCGTTACAAGAACAATTTTAAAGAGATTTACACAAACCAGCTATATATAAAAAAGCTTTCAATGTTTCTCTCAAGCCTACAGCAATACACAAGTTCCTAAGAAAACTTGTTTCTCTATGTACTCTTATGAATCTATTCATACTACTGACGTATTTAAACCACATAAGTAGTTCTCTGCAAGAAAAACAGAGTTTCATGATGTACTAGTACTGCCTTAACACCATGTGGTCAGAAAATTTCACAGCCATTTGTAAATATAACTGCAAAGTAAACCATTTACAAGGATTTGGTCAGCACTAAAAAGCACACACATTTAGTCAATTCATTATTCAGTGTTTGCTTCTAAGTTGTAACTTCTTTTCTGCAATTTTTAAAGCTTTACATTTACACAGAAACAAAAAAAAAGTCATGCCAGACAACATCTGTGATGCTGCAGGAAACTTAAACTTTACAGGAAAGCCCAATGGCCCTGTATGTATATTTCCCACATTATTAGTGATCAGAACCTAAGGATTTCATTTGCAGCCCAGAAAGCCAGCTGCATCCTGCACTGCAACAAAATTAGCAGGTCAATGATGGTGATTCTGCCCCTCTGCTCTGACAAGACCCCACCTGGAGTACAACATCCATCTCTGGAGTCCCCAGTACAAGAAAGATATCAAGATATTGGACCAAATCCAGAGGCAGGCCACAAAGATGACCACCTAGTCTACAAAGACAGGCTAGAAGTGTTGGGCTTGTTCAGCCAGGAGAACAGAAAAGTCTGGGAAGACCTTATGGCAGCTTCACTGTATCAGAATGGGCCTACAGAAAAGCTGGAGAGGGACTATTTACAGGGGCACGGAGTGATAAAACAAGGGGTGATGGGATTAAATCAAAAAAAGGGTAAATTTAGATTATTATTAGGAAAAAAATCTTTGCTGTGAGAGTGGTAAGGCACTGTCACAGGCTGCCCAGAGAAGCTGTGGCTGCCCCCTCCCTGGCAGTGCTCAAGGCCAGGTTGGATGGGGCTTTGGGCAACCTGGTCTAACAGAGGGCGTCCATGCCCATGGCAGGGGGTTGGAACTCTGAAGACAGAACTTCATGCAGACTTCTCACAGTTGATCAATAAACTAGAACGTTTCATTTCATAGCTCAGGTAACTGAAAAAGAGTGAAATTAACTTGCCCAAAACCATAAACATTCAGCTGACCACTATTCTATTTCAAGAAAAGTAATTTTGGTTGTCACTAACCATGTCTTTTCGACTTACTGCTACGCTGTGCTCTGGCCTTAAGTACAACCTTCTGGACAATTTCAAGCTGTTCTTGAATTCCGGGAAAATGGAAATCTGTGCATTCTTGGCAAACAGTTGCAAAATCTAGGGAAAAAATACAATAAAATCCACGTCACAAGACTGTGCTTAGTAACATTATGTAATTCTGCTCTACTGTTCAAGCAAGGCCAATTACAAAGTCAACCCCCCCAAAAAAACAGACAAAGTCTTCCTGTACTCCTCTTTAAAATCTAAAAATAAATAAATAAAGAAAAATAATGTCAGAGACAACAGTTTTGTTGCTTGGTTTTTTTTTTTAATATTAACTGCTTGAGGAAAAAAACCCACAAACAACAAAAAAAACCCTAGAGTACTTTTGCTCTTCAAACAGAATGGCCTAGACCAAAACCCCTCAACATAACAGTAATAATATATGTGCATTAAAAGTAGTGTTTAAACATCATGTCTTACTACTAACAGTCCTTTAATCTGCTGATACTTTATTAAAACATACATAATAGATACTTTCAACAGCAGGAACAGCATTCCAGTTCTGAAAAGTGAGAGCTATTAATGAAATTCATCTACAGTTTATCTGGGAAGATGTAATTACAGATCTTTACTTTTAGTTCTCAAAACACAGATCTGAAAGCTAAAGAAAAGTGTCATCACTTGAAAAGAGCTGAAATTTCCTTTTGCCGATAAGGAAGTATTACGGCAAACTCAGAAATATTATACTGATAATTAGCATCATAAAATACTGCCTCTGCAACTGGTATTTTAAACTCCTTTTCCTAATGTCTAGCCTTCACCCCAAGCAAGCCAATGGGAGCCAAAACAAACTATTAGCAAGGAGCTTGATTATACTACATAATTGCTACTTACTTCCTGTTTTGAGGTACCTGCTCTAATCCTCCTTGAAGTTCTCAGTACTCTGACTGTCTATCTGAAAAAGACCTTATACTCCTGAAAACAGGCTGAGGCATGGACAAGAGGGTAGAGAAAAATCGCAATGCATTTTATCTTTTTACAGGAAGTTTTCCACCACAAAATCTATTTTCAAAAGTTTTTACTAAATTCTGGGGTCTGAAACTCAGGGAGGAAGAAGTTCATACTCCAAAAGACTGTCTTTTCTCTATGCAGCAAGATAAAATAAGGTCACAAGGCATTTTATTTGACACACACACATACATAAGAAAAATCTCTCATTAGTTTTTTTTTCACTATCAATTGCCTGAGTGTGCTGCACCTACTAAAGCCCTGAGTCACGGTAGCCCTACAGAATCCTAACTTGAGAGACTTGAGCTGGCAATGCATAAATGTAAAGTACATAAAGAAATAGTCTGAATGAAATTAGCATGTTGAAAGTGTATACGTAAGTTCAGCTTTCTGTTCAAGGCTGTTTTCTAGAGATGTGCCCAAATGCTTTCAAAGGTGTAGGTTGCTATTTGCTGTTCACACAATGTTTCTGTAAGAAATACAGAAAACATTGCAGTCATGGTTTTCAGCCTTAGAAAATCATCCTATTTTTGAGACAAATGTAACATTTACCAAAGGTGGACAAACATTTTGATGTTATGACACAGCAGAACTAAATAAAATACACTATGTGAAGCACACATTCTCAGGCATCCTCAGGATAGAGCTAAATAAGCAAGATCAACCAAGTAAGTTGCAGAACTTCAAGTCTGGAGCACTTCTCTGTTCAGTTCCTTCCACGTGAATGGTGTTGCCCAAACCAATATAAAATGCTTATATAAACAGCATGCTTACATGGAGCTCATTTACTCCAACTACCTTTGAAAAAAATCTCAAGAGAAGTTTGATGGAGATTCTAGCCCACCACAAAATAAAGGCTATTAGGTTTGCATTTTTCCCCAGCTTTAAAACAGAAGCAGAAAATTCTTTCTGCACTTTTGTAGCCAAGAAATTTAGACTGCACAAGCTACCATCTTTCTCAACAACAGCATCAATGTATTATTTAAAGGTCTTTATACCAAAATTTGATGGGTCTTTGAAGGCCCTAGTGTATTTATTTCTTAAAAAGCCTTTTAGGAAGGAGAATGGTTTGTTGCAAGAGCACTAGCCATAAACAGCTTTAACAGTTAAAGGGCAAAGTCTCCTCTCAAAGGTGTTTATTACTGCTCTTCTGCCAAAAGTCAACTCTCACCAGAGATTTAAAGAAACCTGTCCAAACCTCAGTTTCTGCCTATGGTGGTTTGGGGTCTCAGAACAACGAGATGTTCACTGATGGTTTAAAGTAACACATCCAACTAAGTCAGAGGAGCTGAGACACAAGACATATTCATTTCCACAATATTTTCAATAAGAATGGTGATGATGCAGACAGCTGTGGAATGTACCCACAGTTGAGCTTGTCAAAGTCCCTTCGGAATTCAAAGAAAGCAAAATGTATTGATTATATTTTATGGACTGCGATGCAGTCTCTTATTTTCCCTTCTACTGTGGCTGCAAGATCTAACTGTAACAAAATAGGAACAAGAATAAACACATTTCGTTGGTTAACCTTGACTCAAAAAACCCTTTCATCACAGCATCTAGTTACTCAAAGGACATGCACTTAAAATCGCTACTCATCAAGGAGCAGGCAAGTAGTATTCCTATTATTCATTTTTAACAGATTTCATAGTGCTGCAGATATCTCAAGTACATGGCATTTTTATACATTTAATTATCAATTTTAAGTCTTAGAACATTTCATTTTCATCTTTCCAAAAAGATGGAAAAGTCTCTGTTGACGCTGGAGAGTTAGAAGCCCCAACCTAAGCTGGGAAATCAACACTGAAGTGTTGCACTAACATGCTACTTACTCAAACACAAAATCTAGTAAAGAGATGACAGAGAACTGTATCAGACCACAACCCTGTCCTCCATCTGCATCAAGGTATCTTTTTGCATCTGTTACGTTTTTGCAATACTATTTCTAAAATGTTAGGGACTTCAATTTTAATTTTAGAGGGAATATTTTTTTGTGAGAGAAGGCAGCAAGTGGGTTTTTTTTTTTCCACTGACACAATATACCCCATTAGAGGACTCACCTCTTTTGATGCCACTGTATGAACTGATACGGTTATCTACCAATAAAACCAAGCCACAGAGAGACGTTGAATAGAGAGACATTGCAGTTTGCAGTCTGTGAAGTTTTACTCCACTTCTGTGATTACGCTTATGTTTACAGAAATCCAGCATGTCAGCTCTCAGTAATCTCAAGTTATGCATGGTCTTCAACTGAGCTCCTGTACAGAGTAGAAATTATTTTAAATACACACAGTAAAAGGGACAAATAAGGACTGCTATTAAAATGTAAGGGATCAAAGTGCTCCCCTACATTTTGTGGAAAAGATCTTTAATGGAAGTATAATAAATAATACTCAAATTTCTTAACCATATATTTGGTTTTACATACTTATCAGCAACTTACAAAATAAGAGTAAAAACATAGTATTTTCACATACTGTCACAATGCAAGGCTTATCTATACCAGAGCCTTATTCCCTATTATAAGGCTACAGAAGAAATACTGATGTAGTCAAAAAAGACAGCATTAGAAATCTCTATTGCACAAGCAAAAAGTAAAAATTTTAAACATCTATTTTTCTGTTTATCACGGGAATTGAATTTGATACTCACATTTTCTTATGAGAAAAGTGAAAACGTATTAACTATCATGTGTTTTGATGATAGATACTTTTTTTACATTAGTTACCTTGCTAGAGTGGATAAAAACTTGCTGCTAGAATGTTTTCCACTAAATATTTTTCAGGCAGCTAGATACTGTTTGATACACTTTATACTGTACTGTGCTTTTCTTACATGTATAAAGAATACAAAACAATTACAAACAAATTATTTTACATACACTGACAGTTAAATGCTGTAAATAATACACTGCTTAGAAACATAATTTATTAGCACCTACCATTCTACTTGGTCTTGGTGTCAGTTTACTTACCCAAGTGAATGGTAAAACTTTCTTCTAACAGCCTTTGCTCTTCATAAATTCTTCCATTTCCTTCTACAGATTCTCTCAGCTGGCTGGGCTGAACCTTAATTTCATCACTAAAATAATGAAAAACATACTGAAAAGTTTATCATAATTTTTCTTCAGGAACAGCAATATTTTGTGAAAGCTATGCAAAGTTTTCTCAATCCATGGAAACCGAGAGGCTAAGCCTATCTGAATGAAATCCACCTATCTGAGGTTCTGTCTTTCCGACAAGCAATACTGCATGAGCATACCAGCAGAAGAGCAGACTCCACTGTTAGATTTACATTATCTACCTCATCTGTAAAGCATTCTGAGATTGAGAAATAAAAATAAATCACAACTGTCTGGAGTAAATGATGTAAGTACTGACTCTGCTACATGAAAAAATGTGAACATCTCTCCAATTTTTATCTGCATTATTGAAAAGTTTCTCTTTGAAAACAAAGTATCTAATCTTCAAAATTGTTTCATAAAGCATTGGTTTATAACCTTGCAAGAAATATCACTTATTGCAAATGCCTAGTGATGAAGTAGAACTAAGATACATTATTAATATATATAAACACACATAAACAATGAGATGCATAGATATACGTGTGCATACAGATATCTAAAATGTCTATTTATGTGTGTAACATGCACATTTATTTCTCTCTCCAAGCTTCTAGAGCTGTACTACTGTAGACTTCCTGTGCACTATTCTCAAATATATTAGTGACCTATAATTTTCAGGATTCCACACAAACAGAGATCACACTTTCTGATAGTGTATATGACTGCAACAATTACGATACCATCACTTCACATCTGTTGCAAACAACCAAGATTATGAGGCCAAAACATCTTCACTCCCTCTCAGAGGTGCCTGCCCTGGATCTCTAGGAGTCCATTTCTTATAGCTTTCAGCTCTGAACAACTTCACCCTCTTCACCTTCACTTCTCATTCTGCAGCAGTAGAATGCCAGAACATAGGAGAAAGTTCACAGTATTAAGTATGAGAAACCTTTGTAACTTCACTATCTTTAAAGCCTCATGGAAATAATCAACAAAGCTAAAATGAAAATTCTGTGGAAAGTATTTTAGGACAGCTTGTTTGTAACATATGCAGTCATAGGGCATTCCTGAACTAACCTGAGACTTAAAGAGCAAAAGACTTCCAAAATCCAGAGGAAAGCAGTGAGTAGTCTAAACATACAGCATTATCTTCCAATGTATTGCTCCTCCTCTGTTCCCTCATGTTCTATACACTCAGCTCCATACACTCAGCTTCCTCATCTCAAAAGGAAACACTTGAAGTGATTTCATGGAAGCATTTAAAATATTATGACCCATTCCTGTCTCCTCTTATCACTGGCATCCACTTTTTTCAAAGGTGTTATACTTCCCATAAATTCCTTACTGGAAGATTCAAATCTACCCAGACAGGCTCATCTCTCACATGTGAGGCATCAGAAAGCTAGTTTTTACTGCTTCCATTTCCCTATGGAAATGGAAGCAGTAAAAACTAGCTTTCTGATTAGTAGCTGGCAAAGGTGCCAGCTCTGTATAATTAGTAGCCGGCAAAGGTGCCAGCTACTAATGATACAGAGCAAGGATTACAAATTCTCATTTCCTTTCTATTTACTCAATCACAAAGCTTTTCATTTAACTCCTGTCAGTGTTCACATTAAAAAAAAATCCTTTTTTTAGCTGTTCAGTGATATATGCATAAAGCAAACAAAAATTTAAAGAAGAGGCTTATTAATTCAGAACTTGTGATATTTGTTAATATTTATTAAGCTACAATTACTCTGCAGAACACCTTTAGGTGTAACAGAAAGCTTTGTGAAACAGTGTTAAAGATAGATGTTGTAAGTAAAGGCAAAATAGGAAACCCCATTCACCCATTCAGCTCAAGTTGTAGTGAGTACACGTGAACACTCCCTGGTACAGAAAGTTGCAACATCACACAGTGAAGAAACTCTTAAAAATATATAAACACGTATGATGGTTTGCCTTTGTTTTACTTTGCTTATGCTATTTAAATGGTTATTATGAAATAAAGATTACATAAAAGGAGGCCCTTTTATACTATTACAGATGGGAGCATCACAGAGGAGTTAAATACCTGACTGAGCTGTTGTTGGGATTCTTTAGGTCCTGATGAAGCTTTATCACCCATTCCTGATACTCCTGCTTCTGGATAGCAGTAGACTGTTTTAATTCATTGGTCCATTTGTTCTCCAAATCCTAACAAGAAAGACAGTGATAATTTGAGTGTTTCAGGTTTTAAAGGCAATTATCTGAATGATGTATTCTAGTTCAGTGAACTTAGTTTACCTGTTGAGATTCAAAATGCTGAGCCGCTAATGAATTCACATCTTGGTCTGTTAGTGATTTGCCTAGCTCCTGCATCACCTTATCCATTTCTGCTCCTTGCCTGACAGAGAAGAAAATGTAGATTTACAACAAGCAATGCTTTCAAAAAACTGGAAGAACACCCTTTTTTGTTGATACAGTTAGTGATGCAACCATCAGTTGCATCAGTCAACTGGTCAATGCTGAGTTAACAAGCAGGGATATAACTGAACACAACTGAAAGATACATCACGCAGTACTTTGTCCATCTGCTCGTTTTGGAGTTAGAATTCATACATTAAAAGTCTACCCTCAGATACTCAGAAGAAAGTGCAATAGTGTCTCCAGATACTCTAAGACAGCATTTTACTGTCCTAACCATTAGGAGAGTTCTTGAGCATACTCTTGCTTTCCTCCCACCCCAACCACAAATGATGCAGACAAGTAGTGGTCTGAACACCTATTTTTAACAGTCAGATGAGCTTCCAGCTCAAACTACATTCAACCAGGAGGTCTGGAGTTAAAGGGCAGCCCTGTTGTCATCAGTTCATCTAATACCCCTGTCCCTCTGTAGTCTTCTTAATCCCTTGCTTCACTTAGCTCTTTCTTCAGCAAAGAATCAGTTAATCCTAGTACAGATTTAGCAATGAATATCCACAAAACAAATCTGACTTGAGGGTTAAGTATTGCAAGTGAGATCCCATGTAAACAGAACACCACCTATACACACACTGGGATGGTCTCAGCTGTCACTGATACATGGAGTTTCTTGATTATGACAAATAGATATGACAAATTCACAGCAGAGCTCTACAGTATCACTGCTCTTAGGATTAAGCGCTCTTTCTTCCAGATGTATATGTAAGAAGAGTCAACAAGCAGCAAAAACCCCCCAACTTGTTGACACATTATTGACTACATTTATCCCCAAATCAGAGACATGTAAGATTCAGTCAAGGAGAAAATATATAAACAGCTATGCATTGTGTTACATGAGTGTAAACAAAAAAAACCCAAAACAACACCTCAACTTCAAGAAGAATACTGCCACTTAGAACACTAAAACATGTGTTCCCTCTTGTGGGCAGAGCAACCACCTGCAGCTGTTCATTGAAACAGGATCCCACACAGACTTTCCTAAATTTCAAATTCAACGGTTTCTGATTTAAAGCTGGTTCAAGTTTTTTTCCTCATTTTTCACCCCATGAAGTTTCCAATTTTTCATTTAAATTACATCACATTTCATTTAAAGTACGTGCACAAAGGCAAAACATGTTATGTACATATACTTTATCTGCTAGATATCCTAAGCACATTATGTTATTTTAACACAACAATGGAAGTAACCGGTATATGGTTACTTTGATGGTCTTAGTTTTTATTATTTTCTGTGATAAGTAGACAACAACATACATCTATATTTTTAGGGTCAGCTAAGTATTATAACGCTTTGAAGTGGGAAACAAAACTAAAATAGGGCTTACGTGGACAGATACAAGTTGATGCATGTTGTCATACAAGTTGTATGCACCCAGGGGCATGCAGCTCTATTTAGTAAGATAAAGGGGTGGGGGTAGGAGAAAATAAGAAGAAATACCTTTCTCGTAGTTTTTTCAGTTCCACATCTCTCTCACTTATTAATTCTGAGATGCTAACAAAGTAATTGTGTTCCAGGTTTAACAGCATTTCAGAAGCTGGAGAATGTATCAGATCATGATAAACATCAGCAAAATCTTCATCCCAGCTGGTTTCTTCAGGCTTTGCATACTCTAATGTTGTCTAAAAATCGTGAGAGATTTTAAAGCAGTCAGTACCTCTTAGGACATACACGATTCCTTCACAATGGTGGGGCAAAACCAACTGGGTAGGGATGCTGTCACACAATCTTCTGATGCTGTCCCTACCCTACACATGCAAATTATCTTTTTATTATTAGCTTCAACATTCTCTCCTTTCTCATATTCTTTCTCTTTCAAAGCAACTAACAGCAGAAACACTAAGGTTTTGACCACAATGAGGAACTACCAGTTCTCAAGCCATCTCCAAGTTGGAAAGAACAATAATATCTATAAAAATATTTGCAACTGATGAATTTAGGTAAGGCGCAAAGCACCAGCTGTACAAACAAAAATGTTTTGCTAGAAAGGATGACTAACCTCTGACATCACTAGAATTTGATCCACAACACAATTAAGAAAAGTAATTTTACTGAACAAAGAACGGCCCAAAGATGCCAGTTTTGCAAGCTCCTTTATTCTGGAACACTCCTTACACCTGCAATCATTCCTACCAGATTCAGCTGAAATCGAGACTGTATCATGGAAGTGTAGGATAGAAATGTCAAAAAATGATGTAATCTTGCCCTTTGCACTCAGGCTAAGCTACTCATAGAAATAAATCACTAGCACAGAAGATTCTGAACTTTTTCAGTGTTTTATCACATCCCCATGCTCACCCAATAGCATTTTTAACTTCTGAAAAGTTAAGCTAATTTCATTTTGTTCATGTTCATTAAGGCTGATGATTTGCTCCCAATTCTCCTTGTAACAAATGTTTTGGAATTTTTCTCCACATTCTTCTATATTCCATGATAAGTGAATTGAATTCCTACGGGATTTCCTCCAAATGCTGAACTCTCTCATTCTTTTCTTCCTCTTTGCTAGGACTCCTCCAGTTTTTACGTTACTGTATTTTGAAGCCCACATGCAAAACCGAATGCATTACTGCAGCTAAAGCCTCATCATTGCCAAATAATGTAAAATATAGTCATACAAACTCAGAAAATGAACTGAAAAGTCTCTTCAGCTGTACATTTTCACTTTATTGTTACTTCTGAGATTTAGGGTAGGAGCACCACTTTGCTATCTCTTGCTTTGATTCAGATGTACTATAACCTTTGGGTCTATTTTTGTTTGATTATCACTAGCTGCTTACCTATCAGTTTTCTATCTTCTGACTCTTACTAAAATTCAGACAAAAACCTGACTGAGAACTTGTAGGATGAAGACTTAACAATCACTTTTAAGTGTCCTTACAAAGGAAGTCCCAAATATTAACTTTTCAGCCTTAATCTTACCTCTTTATAAGCTTTAGCCCAAGTATCTGCCAGCCAGTTTATATCTACTTTTCCTGATTTCACAGCTTCCAGAGCCATTTCAGCTTCTTGATCATAATCTTTTATAGTTTCCTCTTCTATGAACTTACTAAGAGACTGCTTCAGGTCTATCACAACAAGAAGAGAATCGTTCATCAACAAAACATGCCAGTGGAAGTATCAGTAATCATCTAGGAAACCTTGAAATAGTTTTTCTTAAAATGTTTCACTTAGGCATTTATCACAGAATATCCTGAGGTGGAAGGGATCCATCAGGATCATCGTGTCCAACTCCTGGCTCCACACAGGGCCACCCAAGTCAGAGCATGGGACTGAGTGCACTGTCCAGATGCTTCTTGAACTCAGCCAAGCTGGGTGCTGTGACCACTTCCCTAGGGAGCCCATTCCAGTACCCAACCATCCTCTCAGGAAAGAACCTCTTCCTAATACCAAACCTAAACCTCCCTGTCTCAGCTTCATGCCATTCCCTCAAGTTCTATCAACAGTCACCAAAGAGAGGAGATCAGTGCCTGCCCCTTTGCTCCCCCTTACCAGGAAGGGGGGCCACAGACCATGATGAGGTCTTCCTTCAGCATCCTCTTCTCCAGGCTGAACAAACCAAGGGACTTCAGTCTCTCCTCGTAATACTTCCCCTCCAGACCCTTCACCATCCTCACTGCCCTTCTCTGGACACTCTCCAATAGTTTTATGTCCCTCTTGTCCCATGGCACCCAAAACTGCACCCAGTACTCAAGGTGAGGCTGTACCAGTGTGGTGTAGAGTGGGACAATCCCCTCCCTGGACCAGCTGGAAACACTGTGCTCATTGCTTACTTACTGCTAATGACAGTAATTTAATGTTTTGCCGCTTTAAAAAAAAAATTTTTTTAAAGACACTGTTCTATTAAATACCTTCTTCTCAGTTTATTCAAGCAGGTCATAAGACACTTATGGACATGAATATATGACACTAATTTGGAAAATCAATTATTACCATTTTCTACAAAGCAGGGCAGATTGTGCAGAAGCATTAAACGTCCATGCAAATGATTAATATTCTCTTGCACAGGGAATCTGAGAGGCACAGTAAGCACTAAATGTTGATTTCCAACACTGAATTTGTACACATAGTCACGCTCCCTTGTGTAGGTCTTTCCTTTATTAGGCTTCATCTTCTTAAGTTGATTTCCTGCATTAGAAATGAAAATAACAGAAATTACATTTGTAATAAAATTCTAAGTTAAAAATACTAACTAAACCCATGGCTTTAAGAATAATTAATAGCTTATGGCAAGAGAACTTAAAATCCCAAGTTTTTCAGATTCCCATCTCAATTTTGACTTCTGAATACATAGGTTGGAGCTGAAATATAACTATCAGTTTCCAAATGCTGAATGTTTCTAAACTGTAATTGAATGTATCAGTATATTAATTTGCATAATTACTCTTACAAATTACAGTATAAGCTTCTTGATTTAAAGGATAGAAGACCCTAAAATTAAAAGGCCTTAAATAAAGGCCTTTCTGTCCTGATTACAGGACAGAAGGAATCTCTCTAAATAGCAAACAGATGCTGTAATTGCTGTCATACATATGTCAAAATCTGAAATCCTTCACAGAATCACAAGGTTGGAAAAGACCTTTAAGATCATCAAGTCCAACAGTACCTGTCCTCTCCTAAACCACATCCCTGAGCACCTCATCTACCCGTCTGTTAAATACATCCAGGGTTGGTGCCTCAACCACCGCTCTGGGCAACCTGTTCCACATCCCAGCAACTCTTGGCAAAGAACTTTTTCCTAACATCTGACCTGAACCTGCCCTTGCCCAGCTTAAGGCCATTTCCCCTCATCCCATCACCTGTCACAGTTCATTAGGATTTTATTTCCTCCTTTATACAGGTGGTAAACATGGGGGCTGGTGGCATGTGCATAGGTTTGCCATCATTTTTAGAAAAACTTATCATGTGGCAACCTGCTTTAGGACAGGCATTTATTTTTAAATGCCATTAGAAACAAGCCATAAGATAGGCAAAAGCACTGTCTACGCGATGAAAGCACACACCGGGAGGGAGTGTTCCCCGCGCTAAATCTCCTCCATTCATTTACATCCCTCTTTTTTGATCGTTGCCTGCAAAGCCGGACACAGCGCTCCAACTGAAACCAGCGAAACCTCCCAAGTGCTACCAGTGCCAAGAATCACGGTGTAAGCACAAAAGCTGAAAACGAAAGGGGAGGGGGAAGGGGTGGGGTTATTTTCCACAGCAAAAGTCTGGAGGCCAGTTTACAGGTTTTATAGAGTACAGGGTGGTTTTTAACTAACCCACATGTTGGAAAGCGATTAAACAAACCGGTTACAGCTCGCTTCGCGACAGTACCATCATGCCTTCGCCCCCCGCACTGCTGAGCGGCCGCGCTGCCCAGCGCAGAGGGCCGAGTCCTATTCATTCCCCAAGCCGGCGTACCCCCAGCTCCACCGCTGGCTCTGGGGCGCCACACCGATAACGGCGCTCGCCAAGGGAGGCGGCATAAGCTCCCTTTAGCGAGAAACGCAGCGGCAAAACGGCGGCGGGAAGGAGAGGGCCTACAAGATCCCATGGCGCTTCACCCGCCCAGGAAGTCTCCGAGTCTGCGGGGCAGACGCGGCCCCTGAACTCGGCGGGGGCAGCGCCCACAAAGACCAGAGCCGCTCGTCCCGCCGCCACGGGCGGCAGCGCCATCTCCCTCCCTCTCTCTCTTCGCTCACCTGGGTCCCGGCAGCGCAGGCGGACAGGTAAGGGGGCGCGGCGGCGGCACCGGGGGTGGGCTCGGACGCTGGGGAAGGCGGTCGCACGGGGTAGTTCCCGCCTCCCCGTTAGAACCTTCGCGTCCGGAGCCGCAGATTCGCCACCGGCGGTTTATGTGCCGAATGTGCCGTGGCGGGGCTCGGGGGAGGAGGGCTCGTCCGCGCGCGCGTCCCGCTCTTAGAGCCGCCGGGAGCGGGAATGGCGCGGCCGGTGAGGAGGTGTGTGAGTCCCGCGCGCCGGGCCGGTGTGGAGCCGGAGCTGGGGAGGGGGCGCGGGTCTCCGCCCGGCTCCCGGGGGCGCGGGCGCCGGGAGGCGTTTCCTAGAAAGCCTCACTGGCGGCCGTTACTGGCGGAGGGAGCGGTTGGGACCTCGCTGGGACCCTGCTGCCCCAGAGCTCTCCGTCCTGAGCCTCGCTGTGCCTGTGGCTTTACGACAGCTCTGCGCCTTTTTCCTTCCCAGCTGGAAGGAAACATCGGGGCGGGGGGGTTTGGGGGGGAGAGNGGAGAGGAAACTTGCCGCTTGGGCGCGCAGCCAGGGCATCCACAGAGAGCAGGAGGTAAACGGGGCGGTCTGTGAAAACGCTGCCGGTGTCGGAACGGATCGGGACTGAACGGCCTGGGCAGCCCGCAGCAATCAAGTTTCGAGTGCCTCGCGGTGCCCCCCGAGACAAGCAGCTGCCGTTGCTGGGACGGTGTGTCCGTGAGGAGAGCGCGGTGCGGCCGCAGCGGGAACGCCGCAAGGCAGCCTTATCTAGAGGCTATTCCTAATAACCGTATAATCCTATACTATATACAAACACGTAGTTATATGTACTGTATATACCTTATATATATGGAACTATATATAACTGTATAGGCCGTATATAACCATATAGTCCCTAATAACCGTTGATCTACTCCTAATAAACACCCGTATGGTATAGAGTAGCGCTGTTTATACCTACACCAGGAGCATGTGTTTTCACTGTGCTTGTAAAACGTGATTCACCCTAAACCCAAGCCTCAGCAAATGAAGATGCTCAGTCCGAAGGGATCGATCCTTTTGTTGGATTTTTTTTCCCCACAGGAACAAGAAAATTGTTGATTATTCTCAGTTTGGGGATTTGGAAGATGATGGTAAGTGGCATGTACTTGTACAGAGCAAAAATACCGGTTGCTAGTGCAACAACCCTAAAAATACCATCAGTGGTTAAAAATGAATCAGTTCATTGGGAAGGCTGTTAACTGTTTTTACTGGAAGCAATTTAACAAGATGGTGTGATAGCTGTAAACCAGAATATAACAACAGCATGTCAGGAAACTGGTGAATACACTGTATCTTGGAAAATCTATTTCCTTTCCTCGGTTTTCAGTGGTATGTGTTTGTTCAATGTCCTCCTGTTCATCAGTTCACGGGATTGTAAATGGGAATGTAAAGGAGAGGTGAATCATCTGTTGATAGGTATGTTTCCCCTGGAGCCCTGTATCTTGATGAGGTTTGGTTAAGAATATAGTCAAACTCTGAGTTCTATTTGTAAGAAAAACAGATTTCAGACTATTTGTTTTCACTACAGCCCTCCATCTAAGCCCTAATGGGTGTATGCGTTTTTCTTATGGAGCTTGGTTGCTTTCATGTGGGTTGTGTTTTGGGTTTTTTTTCCATTCTGTTGCAGGATCCAGGGAACAGTTTGAAGTGGTGGGAAGTGGAGGGCAAAAGTAAAAAAATGTTGAAGGTCTGTTGTGAATTGTGAATTAATGGATATTCTTAGTTTCAGGGGTTCAAATGTGGTGCATTAATTTTCTTAGTTTATAAGCAATTGTTTGTAATATTAAAGAAAAGTGTAAATTCTCAGAAACATCAGTGATGCTATTTAGGATTCTCCATCATTTAGAGAATACCAAAGGTTATTATTGTCTTCCTTATTTTGCACTGTGGTCTGCAATGCTTTCAGTCAGAAGAAAGGCAGTTTTCATGCCTTCCTAATTTTCTTTAAAAATTGGAGAAGTGTATTGTACTTGGTAAAAGACAATATGAAAAAGGGGAACAGCCAAATTTTGTTAAGAATGGGAGTCCCGATGGGGAACAATTCCCAAAGCACCAAAACCTCTAATACTGTTTAAGGTCAGTGATTATTATTCTAATTGATTGTCATTCAGCATATCAAAAGGTGAGCTTCTAGTTATTGAAAATCTGGTAATATGTTGGACATTGAAACTTTATTGCCATATTGGTCATAAAAATTGAGCTAATCACCTCTTGAATAAAAGTATATGCAAAAGAGGTCATGTTAAATTTTCATTTAAAATACACTTAATAGTATATTTCTTGTTCCTTTAGAATGGAATTGATTTTTAAAAAGTTATAGGTTGTATATTTTCAGTGCGCATTGAAATTAAGTTGAATGTCTTCTTTAGGTCATATGGAGAAATACAGGAATACTCATTAAAGCTTGTTGCTGTTTCTCAAACAGATGAAGACTTTTTAAATACAGCTGCACCTTCAAGCAAAAAATCCAGAACACAGCTGAAGAATGCAAAGAAGGAGAAGAAAGAGAAGCAAAAACAGCCACTAGAAGAATTGAATCCATCACAAAAGCAGACAGCTAATAAAAGGTAAGTAATATTAAAAAGTCACCCACTCTGTGTAAAGCTGCATACCAGTAATAGTATTTGGATGTTTATGTTTGGGGTTTTGGGTTGTGTTTTGGTTTTTGGTTTGTTTTTTTTTTTTTTGGTAGAGTTTTAGTCAGTTGGGAATAAACAGCTACCATATTACTGTGGTGAAAGATGATTGAGGGAGTGGAACACCTTCCTTATGAGAAAAGGCTGAGGGAGCTGGGTCTCTTTAGCTTGGAAAAGACGAGACTGAGGGGTGACCTCATTAATGTCTATAAATATGTAAAGAGTGAGTGTCAAGAGGGTGGATCCAGGCTCTTCTCGGTGATGGCCAGTGACAGAACAAGGACCAGTGGGTCCAAGCTGGAGCGTAGGAGGTTCCATGTGAATGTCAGGGAAAACTTTTTCACTTTTTCACTGAGTGACAGATCACTGGAACCGGCTGCCAGAGAGATTGTGGAGTCTCCTCTGGAGACATTCAAGACCAGTCTGGACTTGTTCCTGTTTGATTTAATCTAGGTGATCCTGCTCTGGCAGGGGGATTGGACTAGATGATCTTTTGAGATCCCTTCCAACTCCTAATGTTCTGTGGTTCTGTGATTGAACTTTATTTGTGTATTGGAAAAGGTGAGCCTCATGAGATTTAACACTGCAAAGTGTAAGGTCTTGCATTAGGGCCGGGGGAATCCCAGACATATATCCAGGCTGGAAGAAGAGATCCTTGAGAGTAGCCCTACTGAGAAGGACCTGGGGTTCCTGGTGGATGAGAAACTGAACATGACCCAGCAGTGTGAACATGATCTCTTACAGCTCAGAAGGTCTCCTGGGCTCCATCAAAAGATGGATGGCTAGCAGGGACAGGGAGGTGATTGTCCCTCTCTACTCTGCCCTCGTGAGGCCCCATCTGGAGTTCTGCATCCAGATCTGGGGCCCCCAATTCAAGAAAGATGTGGATCTGTTGGAGAGGGCTCAGAGGAGGCCATGAAGATGTTCAGGGGCTGGAACACCTCCCCTGTGAGGACAGGCTGAGGGAGCTGGTCTTGTCAGCCTGAAGAAGAGAAGGTTGCAGGGGAATTCATTGCCGCCTTCTGGTACTTAATTCGATTCCCCTCCTGTCTATATGTTCCCCTTTTTTACAAGGGTAGATAGCAGTAGGATAAGGTGAATGGATTTAAGCTAGAGGAGGGAAGGTTTAGATTGGATATCTGGAGGAAGGTCTTCACAGAAGGAATGGTGAGGTGGTGGAACAGGCTGCTCAGGGAGGTGGTGGATGCCCCAACCCTGGAGGTGTTCAAGGCCAGGTTGGATAGGGTTCTGGGCAACCTTGTCCAGGTCCAGGCCTGGAGGTTGATTGCCCTGCCTGTGGCAGGGGGCATGGAACTTGATGATCCTTGGGGTCCCTTCCAACCCAGAATATTCTGTGATTCTATGACTCCTTAAAAAGGTCATTAAAGAAAATACAAAGTCAATGAAAAAAGAAGTCTGACTATTGTGGTGGAAAAGTTGTCTATGCATACTACATTGCAGTATTTCAGTGTGGCATGTCAATCTTTTTCTATGATAATGCCAGTTATTAGTGTGCCTATATATATATAAAACCTAATGTGCAATTAGAATACTCTTAAGTATAGTGTGCTTTAAATATTACTGTATGATTCATCTAAGTCTTTTTGGGAAATGATATTCATAGTATGATATGTTGTAATCTGTTGAAATATTAATCTATATACAAGTATTTGAATTTAGAGTAGTTCAGCAGTCAGAAATAGATCTTTAACAGTCATGTAATTGTTTTATTATTTAGCATGTTTATGGTTTTTTTTTCCAGGGTATCCTTGGATGACAAACTTTATCAGAGAGACCTGGAAGTTGCCTTAGCCTTATCCATCAAAGAAAAGTCCACAAATATCCTTGAGATACAAAATTCAGAAGAAGGTAATTTTACAATTCAATACAAAACTGTTTATTTCTAAGGACTGTATTTGAACAGGACTTGTTTTACATTGAAATAGGTTGAAAGTCAAGTTTAATTTCAAGATGTCATGATAAGGAAATGAGGATTTCTAGATAGTGCCTGTCTCTTACCTTCATGTTTTGGGTTGTTTTTTTCTGTGCAAAAATTAACTCTTATATAAGATATTGCAAACATATGGTTTCGTTAAAGACAAATGGAAATGTTAGATATTTTAATTTCTTAAAATCTTGCTTTTTCATAATGATCCTTTTGAATATTGATTTAATATTTTTGTTTGTTTTGTGGATTAAAACAGGTAAGAATATTGTGTCACAAAATGTACATAGGAGACCCCTTCTTTCTAACTGCAGTGTAGACAGCGAACTTTTAGGTAAGTCATTTTCATACTGTCTTTTCAGAAATAACATTTCAAAATGCATCTAAGTAGCTTATCTTTTCTTTGTTTCCCTTGGTTTCTGTTTTTCATTTATGGGGGGCAGAGGGGGAAGAGTCTTAAATCCAGACTGAAAGATGCATTAATTTTTTCATTAAAAATTTGCTCTGTCTTAAAATGGGATTTCTGAATAAGATTGTTACAGCTCATTGAAGTTTAATTGGAAGAAGCCACAGATATGAAATTTTTATATGCTGAGTATTTATTTCATGAAGAAGCTACATTTACCCTCAACTTACTGAATTCTTAATGCCTAAGCATCAAATAAATATGACCAAAGCTGTTGCCTTTATTGGCGTGG
>VXBZ01000603.1:0-13291 GCA_013399135.1 Heliornis fulica
AAGTGATTCTGTGATTCTATCACTGCTTATGCATCTGTGTCAAGGAAGCTTATATACACTGTCAGTCAGATACAAAGTCTGACCCTCAATGAACCATGAATAGCTATACTTAAACTAGATACCAGTTTTTGCTTGCTGATCTAGTTTCTTCCACATGACTTACAGAAGTTATTCTCAAGATAGCTAGCTCCCCAAGATTTTTATTATATATGCATGTTATTCGAGCAAATAAAGTAAACCCATGCAAATAAATTCATAAAATCAGCAGCTTTGCAGTTGTTACTTGTAAAAAAGCTATACTAGTCATTTGATTTATTGGCATGTTGACTGTTAATCAGTAAATTCATTCTCACTGCAAAAAACGGCCATGTAATTTTACAGGAGATAGAGAAAAGGAGAAGAATTGAAGAAGCATACAAAAATGCTGTGACAGAGCTGAAGAAAAAGTCCCATTTTGGAGGGCCAGACTATGAGGTATAAATTCTCCTTTGGAAATATTTAAAAATACTGTGACTTTTAGAGATTGGCATATTCCTCAAAGTGGAGAAAGGGATAATGTAAATTAAGTTGTTTGGCTCATGCAAGTGTGTTCTCTTCTGTTTTTCCATTTTGGAAACTGAAACAATAAAGACTCTCAGACCTTAATTTGTGAGAGTGGAAGTCTCTCTTCAGGTTTTCATGTTCTGCTTTTGTCTAAGCATTTTGCTAACAGATATTTCTGCTGTTTTGTTTTTGTTTTTTTTTTTATTGTACCTTGGTATTGCTTATAAGCAACAGTTTTGTACTTTCTCTTCTTAATGGTTTAGCTGTGTAGATATGTAAAGCAAATAGAAAAACACTGACTGCAGATGCAGTCCTACAATCTGAAGTTTAATATGAATTCATTTTTAACTTGTCGCTGCCTCTTGGAATTTCACATTGACAGACTTGGTGATTTTAGGGTCCTTTCATATGTGAGATCACATATTTCAGCACAGGTTCCTTCTGTGGTGTTCAGTCAAATTCTAAGACACTTAAACCTCTCAAGAATAGTGGAAGCTATTGCACCTCTAATACAGTTTTTAAGAACTTGACCCTTTCATGTACATAAATCAAACATGTTTACCATTACAAATCATATCCTGAGAAATAGTACTAATATATTGAGACATTTAAATGATACGTGAGCTTAGGGTCTCTGTTGTGGCTGAGGCATTTGCTGTAAAAGAGAAGGATGGATAGGAAGTCGGACGTTGTCTACCTGGTTATGAATTCAGCAGCTTCTCCAAGATATCCCTGTTGTAAAGTAGGGGTTTTTAAAATTTGCTGGACTGGATTGTTTTACAAGATGTTTAACGTACCAAACCTATTTTTTCCTCAAATTGCCACTTTCCTTGGATTCAAGATTTTAATAGTTGACTCAACTTTACCTGCTGTTTAGTGTTAAACTATTCTTTCCAAGAATTTCTCAATAGAGATCTCCAGAATTTTGTCTTCTCTTACTGTGGTTTGAGTGCATAACTGAATCTGCTCTAGGGCACTGAAATAGTTGGAGGGAGTGTAACTACACCATTATGTTAATATGTGTCCTTTAGTGACACACAGTAAACATTTTTAAGTGAAGATACATGTTAATTAAAAGCTAAATCTGATGTCAAAACAAATTGAAACTGTTACTCAGTTTCCTGTTTCTCTTCTTTATACAGAAATACCATAATTGTAGTTAGAGGGAGAAATTAATTTTAAAAAGTAGGGTTTTTGGAGGAACTGTAAACAAAGAATATTGGTGAAAATATTTGATATCTATAGAAGAAATTTGTTTCCATCATAAGTATAATATCATGTGTAAGTATAATTAAACTTAGGTGGAACTCTCATCTCAAAAATTTTGTTTTGTTTCTTATGTTCTAGGAGGGTCCTAATAGTCTGATTAATGAGGAAGAATTCTTTGATGCTGTTGAAGCTGCTCTCGATAGACAGGATAAAATGGAGGAACAGGTATTGATACTTGAAAAAGTGATGGGTGCTTCATCACTTAAACTCACTCCTGGGGTGTATCTCCTGAATATTTTATCCTGCCACTCATGAGGGGAGTTTACTTAATATTTTTTACAGTTAAACAGTAATACAGTTAAATATTGTTGGTTAACACTAATTCTGAGAAAGCAACTATAGCTTATGTAGAAAAACTTAGTATAAGTGTTAAAACAATTGAATATGTTTAATTTCTAATTCCTAAGTAAGTGTCTTAAACTTTTATATGTAGCTGATGTGCAGTTAAGAGTATCAAACCCTGCAGCTATATATCAAAATCTAATTATTGGTCTGAAATTTCTTTTGAGTCTAGCAGTATGTGAAACAGGAAAGACACAGTTCTGTTGGTGTTTGGTTTTATTTGAAAATTCTGTAGGGCTACTTCTCAAACTCATTCTTGAATACACTTCAGTGTCAAGGATCAAAAGAGGATAAGATGCATGTGAGGAAATGTGTCAATATGAGAATATATAGCAGCGTATATTCCCTCTCATCAAAAGAGAGGGAATAACCAAGTGGTGCATCTTGTATTCACTATATTTACATGCCTCAACATGTGTATGACTTGGTTAAGAGTGAAAATACTTTCTAGTGGACATACAGTACCCACCAAAATTTACTGGTGTTGGAGTCTTAGTGGAGACTAGAAGTTTTGGGTGGCTGCTTCACTATTACATGGATCCTTACTGCTGCAGATTTGTTTTCCTTGACTCAGAAATACACCGTAAATTTTAGGCAAATTTAGTCTTCAGGCACATTCATTTACAGAGAGTTCCAGTAGGATGACAGCTTCATGCCTATCATGGGCAGTATTAGTGCTCGTAGCCACTAGGTAGGCTGAGGGTGACTCACTCTGTTTCATTGCCCATCCAGTAGCATCTGACTACTAATAATTAAGTTTGTTTTGTTGCAGTCCCAAAGTGAAAAGGTCAGACTACACTGGCCAACATCCTTACCTTCTGGAGATGCGTATTCTGCTGTGGGGACTCACCGATTTGTTCAAAAGGTAAGATATTTCTCCTGATCTCCTCTAGATAATTGGCTGACCTGTGATAGTTCTACATAATCTTTTGTATGGGTAGGTGAGATTTATTTTTTGTCAGGTTTTTCTAGTAACTTCCAATTTTTAAATGAAGTATCTGGAAGTGAAGAAGGTCTGTTGGGACTGAGGACCATCTTGGCTTAAAACATATATACTTGAGTATCTATTTAGGATACTTTGGCTTCTGTCAACTTTGTCAGATAATAAGGGAAAATCCCAATTTGCTAAACTCAGTGTTTTTAAGATGCCTTGACAAAAATTCATGGAATAGATTTTGAAAAAAAAAAATGCCCAAACCAAACGAAAACCTACCAAAAAAACCTGACAAAACCAGTCTTCTGTAACTGAATGAGTAGATATTTTTTTTTTTTTTAGTGTTACTGGAAACACTATGCTCCTCTCAGGGCTACAGTGGGAGCATAATACATAATAGGTGCATGAAATCAGCATTTGCTGCTGTGCTTGCTGCTTATGGTGCTTTTGTTTTCCTTTTCTTCATTATCTTCTGCTTGCAAGTTGGTACTGAATGCTCTGTTGTGCCTTTGTTCTGATTACTTGGTTTTTTTCTTTGTCTGTCTCTGGTAGCCTTATAGTCGCTCTTCCTCCATGTCTTCCATTGATCTAGTCAGTGCCTCTGATGATGTTCACAGATTCAGCGCCCAGGTACTGTATTAAAGTGTAGAGTGGGGGTTGCATATCTTTGCTGTATTTCATCCTCTTCTCTAGAACCTGGGTTTTTTGTTACATATATATCACTGCTTGCTTTAGACTAGTACATTGAGTCAAATGAGAGAGATCTCTATTCCTGTACTAAATGGATGTCTTTATACATTATGCTTGCTTGCATATTTCTTGTTCAGAGGCCCAAATCTTGGGAAACTGTAAGTTTTAGTTCAGTAGCTTTAGAAGAAATGTCTGCAATTCAAAAATTTTGCATTTCTGATTATGATAAAAGTATAATTACACATTTTGTGTGCGTTGGATATAGTATTTGCTTTAAATTCAGTAGTATTTTACATCAAAGGTTTGGTTTTTTCTTTAATGTTTGTTCTTTAATGACATGAAAATACTAAATGTTAAGGTTCACTGTTAACATTTTTTTTTACTTCTACAACCTGTTTCATTACTGAAAGGTCATAAAGTGTGTTGTTGACAAGCAAGATTGTGGGCATGAGAATTTTTAATGAAGAGTTTTGATATATTCACTTACCGTGGCATATTACAGGGATATACAAAATTACTCTAAGTGCTTGCTTTGAAGGTCACAGTGGAAGTCAATAGATGAGTTCACATGTTTGCTCTTTAGTCTCAAATGAAGTGATGCAGACATGGCATTCATGCCAGTAATTTTCTTCTGCTGTGCTCTATATGTGATTGTGAATATGGAACTTAATTCTGGGATCTGATATTTTGAAATTATTAATAACACTGCAAGCATTTTTTTTTCCAAATAGAAGAAATGGACTTTCCTTCGATCAACAGAGCCTGGAATCATACTGTCTGTAGACCTTACTACCAGCTTTATGACCAGGACTCTAGCTTGCTTATTGGACTGAAATCCCCACACTTGCCTTGACCTTTTTCCATTCAGTTTATTTCAAGGAATTGAATATTCAGGTCATTCTGCACAACACTGATGGGATCATATACTGGTACTCCAGTGGTCAAATTAGTTTTTCAAGTTTGTTTTTGTTTGGGAGGAGAGGGAAAATCAAGTAATAGAAAGCAAGCTTGATTCCAAAGATAGGAGCTGATTGTCAGGCTAGGAGTGCGTGGGCAGTTCAGGATAAAGGGAACTCATAGTTCCTAATTATGCTAGCATCCTTTTACCTCTTTTATGCCTTTAATAGCATTTGTGCATTCATATGATAACCTGAGTATCAGAGTGAAAAACTAACCATTTAGAAACAAATATGAGGTGGACCAGGTCCTTATCATAGTTGCAAATTGAGGATCAGGATTGAATGAACTATAGTCAAGCTGTTGCTTTTTTTCAGCTGCTGCGTGGTTTATAATATGTAGAAGTTACTACTGAGTGCCTTTGAATGCCGTTTTAAGTTAGTGGACTCATTGCAGAGAGAACAATCTTCTTAGTTTACCCCCACTCCCACAGTATTTTCCCTAGAACCAATTTTCCAGATTAACTAGTCAGTCCACCTGCAAGTAAGCTCTGTTGACCAAGCAGGTGAAAGACAACTGAGAGCATGAAGAGAAAGGCAGAGCACGTTTCAGTGGCAAACTGCTCTCGACCTTATTAATAGGAAATTGACCTCTGTCCCCAGGTTGAGGGTTTGAGATTCGGAAAGTCAAGCTAATATCTTGATTCTGAATAAACATGATTTGTATCTACACTTCATTTGTATGGATAGAGTTTTGATAGCGTTAAAAGGTTAAGTAGAAACTTGCATCCTTGTTTCTAACATTGAGAAGTACAACCTTGTATTCTGGTGGGAGCTGGTGCTTCAATGTGCCTCTGGAAAAGCATTGGCTTGCTGCGGCCAGGGAGGTTCATTGCGAGGTTGTGGGTTTAAAATACATGTTTTGGATATTGCTTTCTTTTGAAGGACAGTCATGTTTAAAATAGAGGTATTCTGAGAAACTTTAAATTAGGAACTTCCCACTGCATGTTCAGGCCAAGGCTTCATGGCATACAGGTTACAAGTATTTTGCAGACCATGCCTGTAGCCTGCCAGGAACCCAGAGACAATAGTGGCCTCTCCAGTGGGAAAGAGCTGTGATTCTGTGCCTCTGCAATAGGTGCAGGTTGACAGTGATCAGTGTGTAGATTACACACAATTTGGACGGGTAGTATGTGTGTGCAAGACAGTTGTACATACTGTAATTCCTTGGTGCAGCAGCAGTACAAAAAATGCTTAGGTCACGCTCCTGTGGATGCCACCTCTTCTTTCCTGGACATTCCCTTCAACCCTCTCTATTTAGCATAAAGCAAAAGACAAAACAAACATACAAAAGCTAGCTTTGTCCTTAAGAGGTTAGGAACTAGGGGAGAAGAGGCAGAGAGACCCAGGTAAATGCTGGGACCTTGGCCAAAATTCCTTTCTGAAAGAAGTGGGACCTAGAGCCAGTAAAGTGAATACTTAAATAGCCCACATTCTTTAGATTGCAGTGCCATTTTTTCACTGAAAAAAAGAGAAAAATCTTTTGTAGGAAACCTGCCAGTAGCTAGTAGGAGAAGATGGCCTATCATAAAGCAGAAACACAAATCTTCCAGGTGTTTTAGTTCATTCTAATTAAAATAAACAACCTCTAAAACAAGCAACCCAGAGAAAGTGCACAAAACTGGACTGATAACTTTTTCTTCTGAAAAGAAGTCCATAGTTAAAATAAGATAAACTAGAATTTCCATCCAGTGGATTTTATTTTGATATGTAGTACTTTGAGGGTTTTGACTTGATTCAATTACCTTTCTTCTTCCTGGTCTTAAGCGTATTGCCCATGGAGTACATAGTACAAACAAAATTACTGCCTTAGATTAAAAGTAAATAACATCTTTCAGTTCTGTATTGTATTAGAAAAGGATCATAAAATATTTTTAATTTTGCTTTCTACTTGTACTACTTGCTCAATTATTGTTTATATGTTATTTCTTATGTACAATAAGCTCTTTTTTAAAGTTCTGTTTAAAGCACTAATGGGTTTCAGGCTCTTAACCTGATTGTTCACTTCATAGACTAACCTTTGTGTTGGTCAGTTGATTAACTTTTACTTATAGTGCTTTTCCTTAAAAAAAAAAAAGTTAATTCTAGTAATTCAAGAAAATAGTGGCAATTACATGGACTTATTTGCTTTGACAGGTTTTAGTAGTCACCTATCTTTCAGCTGGAAAAGAGTTATTAAAATGTTTCCAGTACTTGTAAACATTATGCAGTAGTGCATACCTCTTTTTTTGCTTCTATTTCTATTTGCAGTAGAGTGGGATTTAGAAAGGGGTAGAGAATCAAGGAAGCAAAATAAGAATGTAGATTTATCATAAAAATACATGTGTCCCAGCACCCATTTTAATGCACATTATATAGAATAAAAAAAGAAGTATTCACAGAGTTTGATAAAAATCTATTAAATATTTGGTCCCTAAAAAAGCGCACACAACTGTCTAGCTAAATAATTTTAAATGAGTATTTTATAACAGTGGAGTCTCTGTGTCATCATAATTTTTTTTAATTTAAGTATTTCTGTTCTTTTAATATGCATTCATCTTTTAGAGCTTCTCTGTCTTCCTTCCCATCCCCCTTGCCTTTGAGGCTTTTTAAAGGCTCTTCAGAGACGTATCTTACAGTACGTTTTAATTCTGTTAAAAGATACCCGAAGTAAGTTCCTATATGCTGAAATAAAACTGTCTTATGTAGAAATGGTGGGTTTTGACAGTTTAGCAAAGGAATGGTAGGAAGCACCTATAAAGAATGAAGTTGGAAGCTGAATTAAGATTGTCTTCTGTTTCTGAAAACCAGAAGTTTCTGCTTGTTCTTAATCTGTTATGCATTCTTAACCTGGAAAGCTCTGTTTTCCAAATTCAGCTCCAGCACAGAATTTTAAGTACTGATTTATAGGGTCCAGTACTGCACAGTCTCTGCCTAGGAAGATGGAAGGAACAAGTTAAAAATGTGTAATTTTTTTCCTTTAAAGGTGGAAGAGATGGTACAAAACCATATGACATACTCCTTGCAAGATGTAGGAGGAGATGCCAATTGGCAGCTAGTAGTAGAAGAAGGAGAAATGAAGGTAAATGTTTGGGATTTTGTTTAACTCATAGAAGTTGATACCCTGTGAAAACAGATACTTCCAGTCTGGTGGACTTGGCAGTGTTAGATTTACAGTTGAACGCAATGATCTGAAGGGTCTTTTTCCAACCAGAATGATTCTCTGGAATATTCTTGTTCAACAACTTACACCATTAAAACTTATCCCTGAGACTAGCATTGTTTAAATTAGGAGCTTTGGCTTCTAACATTTGTTAATACAAAATTGTGAGTAACTGTTGGAATAGCTTTGTCTTTGCAGATTCCTTTCTCATTCTCTCCTACTTAAAACCTGGTATCAAAATGATGTGTAAATTTCATGTATGAATGTTAGAGTAGCAAGTTACAGTATTGGCTGCTGTACTGTGCTTGTACGGATCCATGTGCATAATGAAAGTAAGATAGGTTAATCATTGCTGGAGTAGAGATTCTTAAAATATTGGTGTTTTAACGTGGATTGACATGTTAAGAAGGCCTGCACCAGTACTTACCAGAGAATACTGACGGGGTGGATTTTTAAAAAAACTTGATGAATTTTTAAACAATTAAAACAGGCACAGTTTTCACAGCTTCTGTTCTACGTTTCTTTCTTCGTGTTTGGCTGTAGGTATACAGAAGAGAAGTAGAAGAGAACGGAATAGTTTTAGATCCTTTGAAAGCAACCCATGCCGTTAAAGGGGTAACGGGCCATGAAGTTTGCCACTACTTCTGGAATGTTGATGTTCGCAATGACTGGGAAAGTAAGGAACTGGTTCTTAAGCTTTGTGTGTTTATCATCAAGGACATTGTTTATAATGTTGACCTATTATCTGTGCTTGTTTACTGATGGAATTCTTTTTCCCCCTTTGC
Organism: Heliornis fulica; assembly: GCA_013399135.1. Taxonomy (NCBI): domain Eukaryota; kingdom Metazoa; phylum Chordata; class Aves; order Gruiformes; family Heliornithidae; genus Heliornis; species Heliornis fulica. Next base: position 8,662 of record VXBZ01000603.1, read on the forward strand.
TCTTTCAGCAACAATTGAAAATTTCCATGTTGTGGAAAATTTAGCTGATAATGCAATCATCATTTACCAGACACACAAGGTAATAACACTTCAGCCATATGCATACCTTACTGAGACAGTCTGGGGCTGTCAGTATTGTAATCTGATGCTGAATACAATACTGTTCAAAACAATGATTCAGAACAAGTCCTTGATTAGGCCGTGACTTCTGTAAATTTTTCAAACTTGTCTTGATAGCATAATAGGTTGTGCACATGTCTGATAGAGCTTATAACAAGTGAAGACTGGTTTTAATCTCTAAATATATCAGTGCCAGCAAGGCAAGAGTCACCTAAAGCAAGATGAAGCAATAAATCAGTACTATGACTATGTACTGGTGCATTTTATATTTTGTTACAATAAGACAAGCTATTGCTGACCACAATTAGTTGACACATTACTAAAATGCAAAATTACTAAAATACTTTGAATACTTGAATACTTCATTAAAATTTTGAATTATAACCCAACAACTGTAACTTTAAAGTTAAAAAAAAGGGAATAAAGTTTGTAGATTCATCTCTACTATTTTGAATTGTGCAAAATTATACTCAAAATACTAAACCAGTTTGACAGTTTTACCAGCAATGCAGTTACCTTAACACTTCTGTAAGAGGACTCATGATTTTGAGTATGACAGTTGCTAGACTTTTTTCCCCTAATGAGCTCTTCCTGTTTGATTACTGAAAGGTCATTGCAGCTTGATTTTTCCCTATTTCCAAGGCCTTAAACTCTTACATGAGGCACAGCTATATAACCCAGTACACATCTGTACCACTGATATGTTTTGTTTCAGTTTTGAAAATGGAATTGGTAACTCCAAAAAAACTTTTATTTAATTAAGAGTGACCTGTTTTCTTCCGTCTTGTGTTTCTCTTTTGTCTGAGGGTGGTAAGTACTTAATTCACATAACTGTGAAGTCTTATATTCAGTTATTTCTCTGCAGAGGGTGTGGCCAGCTTCTCAAAGGGATGTACTGTATTTGTCTGCTATCAGAAAGATACCAGCGTTCAGTGAAAATGATCCTGAAACATGGATTGTGTGCAATTTCTCTGTGGAACATGACAGTGCTCCTGTAAGTATTATTTTCATTCTGCTTTTAAGATACCATTTTTCTACTATGTGTTAATGAGTGTGCAGTATTAGCATGAGGGAGGTGGGGGATGGTTATGTGAAAATACAGTTTGTTTAAAGCAGGTCATAAAATGACCTAATGAAGGCATTCTGAGCCAAAAGTTTTCTTGCTGTATCTCAGCAGTTGTCAGACCTGTGATGTAGCAGCAGAATGGAAGAAAAATTTTTGGAGATGTGAAAACATTTTAAAGAATTTAGGTTATTTTGTATGGAATCAAATCAATAACTTCAGTATTCTCAGACATAGGAGTAGGCTGGAATCATTCTAGATATGGACTATGTTAAATCTCCATCTCACGTAGTTCACAGTGATTGCTTTCTTTGAAGTATTTATGTCTTGATTGCTTTGCCAAAGCCTGCTTACCAGAGAAAAGTTACTAACAGATATTTGTAAATGCTGATGCATTATTCTTCAAATGGCTCTGTATTCGGTTTTCATAATAAATGAAGTAATTAATTTCTAATATGTATTAAGCTGGCAGAAACCTGAGATCAATTTACTTAACTTTAACCCTTTCCCTATTCGCCAGGTACCTCTCATTTTGCTCAAATATGTTACATCCATGAAGTACTAAATGTTCAGACTCTCACAGCACAGCTTCTGGAGTGTCTTAGGCTTCATAGTAAACGGAAATGTTAGCAGTCAAGTGTGCTGAAGCAAATTTAGTTTGAGGCTTACAAATGTTTCATTTCTTTTGGCAGCTGAACAATCGCTGTGTCCGTGCCAAAATAAATATTGCTATGATTTGTCAGACTTTAGTAAGCCCACCAGAGGGGAACAAGGAAATAAGCAGGGACAACATCCTATGCAAGATTACATACGTAGCTAATGGTAAGTCTAAAATTTTCAGTATGACTTTCATGATACCTACTAATTCTGAGAAGCTGAATACTGGCAAAAAAAAACCCAAAACCACACAAAACCCCAACAAACCTGTTTTCTTTTAGATTTATATATAGCACCACCCTTGTGGTCCTCATGTTCAAAAAGACTCTGATTCATGCACTGCACTGCATGAATCAGTGAATGGGATCATTCATTGTGGCATTCTGAGGGCATTAAAAGGCAGTGGTGAGTGGCTCAGTCCTAAGAACAGAACCTTGAGGAGCAGGAGGGTAGGCAGAAGAAATGTCTGCAACTGGGATAACTTGGCATAGTATTTGTTTCAGTAATACTATGCTTTTCCATGTGTTGCTATAGGGTTTTTTTTTCCTCCCTGACTGATCTTGTTAAGCTGATAGTAAAGATAGCTCTTACTCTCGGTGTTAAGAAGAAGCAAATATATTTTGTATGAGGATGTTTGCAAGCTGTATAACCTAGTCTGCACTAAATTACTATCTAGTCTATGCTACACATTTGGGTTTATCTGATAGAATCCTTGGTATTGACTGAAAAGTTATCAAAGCCAATCTGTATTGTTACTGTACCTAGGATTGCACAGTGTATTGTAGTATTGGAGCTGTGTAGATAATTACCTCCACTCCTGCAGCTACAAAACACTTCAAGTAGCTCACCTGCTTATTACTTTAAACTACCTATTACATGGCTTACTAAAGAGTCAAAGTCTAAAAGATTAGTTCAGTAAATCTTTGCTATATAGGAGTCATGTAATTTATATTAAATCCTGTACAAATACCATATGATATTAAACTCTGGGGTAAGACACTTTGTTTCCTTTACAGAGTTCCCTAGTTATATAAACACATTTTCCTTGATAAATTCTGAACTCTGATCAGAAGTGGCAGCTTTTTCAGCAAAATACTTAACCTGTGATTTGAGGCATATTTTAGAATCATTTGAATTTGTTTAAAGTCCTTTAAAATAAGTTGTAAGGCATAGGCTATTTAGCAGTTCTGCAGACAAATGCAACAGTTACTTGAAAAGGCTGACTTCTGTTTTCTTTGAAGTAAGAGGTAACTCAGTTCTCTTTTTCTGCTGTTTCTTTGAAGTCCATAGAAAATAATCCTCTTCTGTTTGGGCATTCCCCAGAGACTCACAGAACATCATGTTTAACGTTTTCTAACTAGTGGAATCATAGAACTGGACTGAGCTTTAGTATTAGGAGTAGGAAGTGTTAAAATAGAAGTTTCAAGGGTGTTAAAAAAATCTGCTGATCTTTATTATTTCCTGTTACCTCGGAAAGAGGGGAATAACAAACCAAATTTTTTCTAGCCTTTAGTGGATTTATTTAAATGTTTTCCTTCCTGACTACTTCCAGTGAATCCAGGAGGATGGGCACCAGCATCAGTGTTACGGGCAGTGGCAAAACGAGAATATCCAAAGTTCCTGAAGCGTTTTACATCATACGTGCAAGAGAAAACTGCAGGAAAGCCTATTTTATTCTAGTAGCAGGTATACATTCATTCTGTTTGTTCCTGATTCACTGCTGTAAATTTAAGGCTAAAGAGAAGAATGCAATCTAGAAATGTCTTACCATGATTAGAGTGAATGCAGTGCTTCGTTTAAAGTTTGAATGCAATATCCTTTTTAAAACATTCATGTAATTAATTTGTATTAGCATGAGAAATTAGAGCTGCACAAGTTACATAATATTTTTTGTAGATTTTTACTAGTTTATCTTACAGATTTTTGCATTCATGTCTTAATTTATGTTGTGATATAGAAAGGTGAAGTCTTGGCTTTTCTCAGCTATCAGCCATTTTCAACTTGTTCTGAAAATAGTACATACTGAATTTTCTCTAGAGCCTCATGAGATTTAGATATCTTGAATTCTCCTTATAATTGCATATTTGATAGATTAAAGATTATGAAAATCAAGGTAGCCTTTTATATTGATGGAATATTTTTTTATCTAGGATTTTTATTAAGGAAACTTTTCTGACAGACTGGTGTACATTATTGGAGCATTTAAAAGGCCATGACTTAAATTTTTAGCCTTTCTGATGAGCCAAAGAAAGAAAAGGGACTTAAACAGCTCAAGTCAGTGGATGTATTTTAGTGGTATTGAGATAACGTAAAATTTAAAAAAAAACAGGTTCTGATCAGTAATGGGACAGAGTCTGGCTGGAGGCCTGTAACTAGTGGAGTCCCTTAAGGGTCGGTACTGGGACCAGTACTGTTCAGTGTATTCCTTGATGACCTGGATGAAGGAATAGAGTACACAGACACAAAGCTGGGAGGGGTGACTGACACACCAGGAGGTTGTGCTGCCATTCAACAAGATTTAGACGGGCTGGAGAGCTGGGCAGGGAGAGATTTTATTGAGATTTAACAAGGGTTGAGTGTAGGGTCTTGCATCTGGGGAGGAACAACCCCAGGTACCAGTTTAGGTTGGGGAGTAGCCTGTCGCAGAGCAGCGTAGGTGAGAGAGTCCTGGCATTCCTGGTGGACAGCACAATGACCATGAGCCAGCAATGTGCCCTTGTGGCCAAGAAGGCCAACTGGCATCCTGGGGTGTATTAGAAGTGGGGTGGGTAGTAGGTCAAGAGAGGTCCT
>VXBZ01000604.1:0-15270 GCA_013399135.1 Heliornis fulica
ACCTTAACAATTAAAAAAAAAAATCTAGCCAAAACTATTTTCTATTAAGTCTGTTCCAGATGCTGCAGCTCTCACTTTTAATTAAGAAACTGTCTCTCTTGCTTAAACTTTCTTTTTCTTTCTACTTTATGCTCTGATGCACATATTAGCATGCCCTCTTATCCTTCGTTTTGCTGCACTAAATGTGTTAGGACCATCTTAATATCATCTAAAAACCAAAATAATCTCCGTGCTCTTTGCTTATCCTAATACACCTTCTCCCAGTTCATTAAAGTGTAACAACATTACTTCTTTCCTTTAAAATACAACCCTAAGAAGGGGCAAACAAAGGGTTGCATTTTACTTTATCCAGATCATATTGGTGGCTTATTGCCAAAATCAGAGCAGTCAATATCCATTTTATTTGTTGTCCTACATCTCTTTATTTGCCTACGGGGCACTGAGGTCTATTTTAACACACACTGTTGAACAAGTTTGGGATAAATTATTACTTCCTTTCAAAGCAATTGTTCTCAGTGAAATCACTAGAACATTAGAAAGAAGTTCTCAGTGAATTCCACTTACAGATCTTTACTGCTTTTGTTTTGTAACACACCCAGCCATCCCATATGGACATAAAGCATGTACTATGTCTCCCCTTTTTCCTGGTGGGACATGCAGAAGATACAAGGAGTTTTGAAGACCTCTACTACAGAGTTCTAAGTGGTCTTTACTGAAAAGCAGTTACAATGATGTGACATTCCACCTGTGACCTCACTGCAGCTTATATTTGCATCAACATATCTCTATAATCACATACCTAAACAACGAATGCTCTGCAATCTCAGGTGTTTTTGTTAAGCTGAATTTCAGGCAACTAAGTGTATAACTGCTAAATACAAAACTCTGGGAAGAGCCATCACCTCCCTCATCATATCAAAATCGTTATTTTGATTGTAGGTCAGTATGTTTCTTACAGATCACAAAAAGATCAGGACAGTCTTCTGCTAATGGGAGAATTGCTCTTGTAGTTTCCCAGTCTTCCTACATCTGACTGGGAGGTACTATTCCCATATCTGTATCTGACATAGAGGTAAGACTCAGGTATGTGAACCTCAACAAGATGAGAGATTCAAGAGACAGATGACATAAAAACAGCATTCCTTTTTTTATAGCATTTCTCATCAGTTTAGTCCTTAGGATAGGGTTTGTTGAAGAGGAAACACCTACTCAGAGGGAAAGCATTATATGTATAAATATTAAGAAGTATAACCCTAAAATAAAAAAGAAATACCCAACAGAAAAGGATAAAGAGACAATAGAAGACACTGTATGTAAAAATAGCTGATTTTGATGAATTTTAATAAATCAAAGAGAAAAATCTGTTGCTTTCAATTCATAATCCAAAATATTTAAGTCTGTATACAGAACTATCCCCTATAATTCATGTCCTAATTCATGAGAGAATTTTAAATCAAGAACTAATACTCAATTAGAAAAGTTATCTACATGCTTTAAAAATGTGAGAGCAATTATAAATCAGCATTTTAAAATGCATGTGTGCATGGAAAACATAGGCTTGAGCAGTTTGCTTAACAAAATCCATCTGAAAAGTGGGCCAGTTGATACAAGCCATCATACAACACAGGATGGTCACAGTGTTCTTAGTTGTTGGATATAAAGGGAATGTAAGATCTAGTATTTTTTAGGTAAGAACATAAATGTTTTCTCAACTTGTCTTTATAAGAAAAATTAGGCTTCAGTATAAACTATAATTTTTCATAAACTCCAAACAGAATTAACTATACTACAAGATGTAAAAGAACAACTTTATAGCCAAAAAGAACAAGATATTTCATTAAATTTGTCAGTATGGTTAACAGCCTTTGAAACATGGGACCTACATAAGGTGTGACGTAACAGACATCCCAATGGAAGTGGGTTTTTCAGAGTTTTCTCTGAAGCACCACTTTTTTAAAGTATTCTGGAAAAGAATTGAAATGTCCTGATTTCTGTTATTTGAAATAACTTTCCTATAGCAATTTTTTAATAACTGTTAGAGAAGGACCCAACAAAAGTAAGTATTCATTAGGGTCTATTTCATTATAGTTTAATACAGAGCTCTACCTTGATCTATCAACTCCAACCAGGTGAACAACTCTGTAATGTTAATGATTGTGATGAATTAAGTACACAGGTCAGAATAACTGCTAATTAGTATGCTAATTATCTTAATTTCAAAAGGAGGATACAATGGAAATGACCTCCTGCAGCTTTGCAAAGCTACTGCAATTCTGTAAACTTGAGCAGAAGGTGATTCCCTAATTACAGTGATTTTTGACAAAACTTATTACAGTGTAGCATGACACATCCAGCAAAATGTTTTTTTTCCTGATTCATAGCAGTTTCAAACTGCTGATCATTTCCAGAGCTTAAATGCCAGTATATGCCCCCATGATATCTGAAATCCTATCTAAGTCTTCATCATGAGACCATCAGAACCACCCAGTGAAGAAGTGATTCTGGATTTCACTGTCTCAGGACTTCTGCTTCCTGTGTCAACTACCCCTTCCTACCCTCAAACAGGAGCAATCATCTGAAACACAACAGGGAACAGCCATAGCAAATCACCCAAGCAATGCAACATTCAGGACCACCTTCCACCTAAGAGAGATGGTTCATCACTATATAAGTCCATGTACCCTGTAAAAAGTGGAATAGAGTGACTCTTTAGCTGTTAACTTCAATTGGATTTCTGCCTACATCTCCGAAGATATGTATTTTACAGAAAAACAGAAATCTCAAATTCCAGTGCACCACCAGAGCCTAGAGCTACCCTGTGCTGCCCCTGAGTCACGCCTATAGATCTTTTCTGTCTTCACTGCCCAGGACAACTACCCAAATTAGAATATATCAACTTACCTGAAACTAAATACATGAACTGAGCGGAAGATTAATTTAATAATGCCAAATTAGGAATCTCTATGGATTATGGTCAGCATATAAATCCCCAGAGATAAGTAATTTGCATTAGAACTTGCCTGCTTGTTGAAAAAAAAAATCAATTTACCATTACTTAAAAGCAAACGTAGTCAGAGTTCATATACATACCCTCTGCTTCTCAGGGTCAACGTATCGAATGCCAAAATAGTCTTTTTCCAGCAAGCTGTAATAGTTGCAGATGTGATCTATGAGAAACTGACCTTTGGTTTCCCTCTGTAAAAAGAGAAAGAATTGTTACATTATTCTGAATATTCTGAACTTGTTGTCTATAAATATTAAAAAAATCTAATCTGTCAAAGAAAATGGCACATGAAATTTGCTGGATAAGTTATTCAGATGAAGACAAGGTTTTGAGCATTCATCCCCTGTAAAAGATGCCAGCGATTAGTGATCTGCACATTCACAAATTGATTCGCTAAGAAAATATCACCACTAACCCTGCCTCAGAAAAACTCACACTACAAAAATAGCTGCTGTAATACATAATTCGACCTGATGATATAACTGATATTCATTCATATCTGCATAATAGATATCCATTAACACATGGAATTTCAAAACAGCATGTTGGGGTTTTTTTCTATCCCCTGGATTTGCAAGGACTCTAAGCAGACAGAGGTGCTTCGCTATGTTTCAGTCTGTACATTTCTTTCCTTTTACCTGTCTCTCCTGGTCCTGCTCTGAGGTGTCTCTGCTGTGGATGAGGTAGTGAGTTTGCAAGACTCCACCTGTTGCGGACATGAGGCAACTCGAATTTACGTCTTTAATGTCCACAAAATAGAAACTACACAGGACATGTTATCACATCACATTAAAAAAAAAAAATTACTTAATTGTTCCTCCAAGTGACTCCCAGAAAATTTTCACTCCATGCCTCACTCTACCTTTCTTTAAGAAGCTAACAAGCAATTTAAACCATAAATAGCATGAGTATGAAAAAATGAGCAGAGAGCTCCTGCATTTCTCAAGATAGTTTAGAAAATTGGACACTATTATAATCTTCATTTCACACTGGAACAGCTGAGGCAAAAACAGTGCTATGACCTGCCCGAAATCATAGCCTAATGAGGAAGCAATGGCCTTGGCCTTGGGCCCACTATTCTATGGGAACTACTGCTTCCCACAAAAAAAAAATGAGACGTGCTGCAAGGCTGTAGTGTTAGAAAAGAATAAATCCATGACCTCCTGATCTATTTTCTTATCTTTCTAATTATGGAGGAATTCTGTGGTGAATACAGTTGCTTGTCCTTTCCCTCCCATTGCTGAACTGACTCATAAAATAAAAAGCTCCCTCAGTTAAGGCGCTGACTGAGAGCTGCACAGCCTCTCCTGTAGACATCCCCTTTCTTGACACATCAACCTTCTCTCTTCCAAATTCACTTTCCCTCATGAAGGAATTTATAGTCTCATCACATTTCCTTTTTTCTAGATGTGGGGGGCTCTGCTTCTCTTCCTATCATCTAAGCCATCACTCCCACTACTCCTTTTCTTCCTCCACCTTTTATCTCTGTATTTACTCCTCACTATGAGTCCTTTGCTCTTCTGTATGTTCTACTTGCCTGGAGGATACCACTGCCTTGTCTGCGCCACGGTATTTCAGTACTTTGTTTTCCTGTCTTTAAACAGACAGTGTCAAAGGATATTAACCCGATTTTTCTGTGGTTTGTACATGCTTGCTCAACCTCACAATTTGTGCACTGAGCTGCTGCCTTTTTCCCTGAAACATAGCAGCAACGCCTCTCTGTCTGTAATTGTTTCTTTGCAGCCTCAGCACCGACTTGTTCGCTGTTACGAGTGGTTAACACAGCCACCAACTTTTTTCTGCGCTGTACCCAGGTAAAAGTATCGCATGCCAGCACAGAGAAAGGTTTCCTCAAAGAGCAAAACCTGTATCACAGTCTGAAAAGTACAAAAGGAAAACTGCCAGTCTTCCTCTGTAAAGGTCTACACACTGGCTTACACAGTCATACCTCAGTGAAGTATTTCCAAGCTTAAAATCTTGGAAGTGTCTGCAAACATTTGTGACTAAGCAACAAGCAAGACCATCAAAATATTAAGACAATATTGCACAGTGACATTTCAGTACAAAAGCAGCAGGAAAAAATTTGAACAGAGATGTGAAATTCAAGTTGCACGCAGTTTTAAGATCAATCTACAAACAGAACTGGGGAATAACAGCTATTAGGTGACTCAGGTACAGTCAAACAGGAAAACTGAATTTTACTGACAGAATTGTACAAAAAGAATCCTATTTTTAGAACACTGGAAATGAGGAAACCAGACAAGCCTTATTTTCATCTGACAACATTAGAAGGCGTCAGTAAATCTAATAACTTCTGTAAGTTCACGTTCTCATCCATTCATTGAAAAAAACCTTTGCTACACCCACCTAAATAATTGCAAATGTTTTCTGAGTTCTTGAGGATTCTGATAAAAGGCCAGGGCACATACAGTGTTTTTCAATGCAGTAGCAATGCTCCCTTTCTAAAATGAGTTGATGCCCTAGTTTTCTTGCTTGAAAGATAGATGATGGAAACGAACCAAACAAAAAAGGGTAAACGAGCAAAAACCTCCAAGCTAAATTCATGCTCTAGGAATCCTTAAGCACAGATAAATAAAAGGGACTAGCTAAGAACCTCTCCCTTGGTTAGTGCACACTTCAGTTAATAGAGCTACTCAGTCAGATTTCAAGTTATGTGATTCATTGCCAGATATAAAAAAAAAAAAGATTCAAGATGGAAAAAAGAGGCTAAATAGGCACATACATAATGAATGTTCTCATAAGGAACACTGTTGCAAATGTTCCACTGTTATGTTTTTTTAAATACCTGAAATCTGAAAAAAAATCCTATCATAACTCATACACAAAGGAAAACACTTGACATGGCACAGAGCACCACAGGTCTGAATTCATAATAGATAGTGTGGCAAGTAGGATGAGCAGTGGTAGTTCATTTTGTTTGCTGCTAGCAGCATCCATAAATGTTTCCTACATTTCTCTAACAATGCTCCAAATTCTCCTGAGCTTTAGAATCTGATGATCTTTCTTGTCTCCTGTGTTCTTTGATAAACTTATTACTCATTATAGTACAAAAGAATTAAGTGCAAAAAGAATATATTAAGTGCAAAAATATATTTGTGAAAGAATATGGATAAATTAAATTAGGAACTGCCAGTCATCCACAACAGAGCACAGGAATAGATTTGGGTCACAGAATAATGAATATAAAACATTGCCTGAAATTTCTGACAGTTGCCACATAGCTTTCCAATTAAGTGATCCTTTTAAAAGAAAGAAAAACCCAAACTTCAAACCCTTCTATACTAATAAAGTACTTGTATCAATTCAGAAAAATATCTCATGCTATATTTTAGCATGTTTGCCAGAACATGTGAAAATTACATTATAAAAAAAAGCCATCATTTGAAACACTACTGAAAAATGTCAGCAACAGACCACAGGAATCTAAGAGCAAATATCAAGTCAGCTTCACAGCGGAAAACTTTGACATTTATACCACAGTTCACCCAGAAGTCATCAACTATTCTCACGTAGAGAAGACCAACCCAGGCAGAAACAAGAGTCACAAAAGTGTGTAAGCAAGAGAAGCAAAATGTCCTGGATTGTAATCAGTACATTGTTTTTAATGAAAAAATACCAAGTTAAACAAGACCTCTATTTTAAAGTCTAATTCAAGCTCTTCTGGCTATCTCAAAGGAGATATTTTCTTTCAGATTTTTGCAACACATAGTCTACAAAATGCATTTTTTAAAATGTCCTTAAACAAAGTCCTACAATGTAGCCATTCAACACACTCACACAAAAATAATGTGAGTAAATTTTGGAGATTCCTATAAATAATTTGGGGGGTGACTCTGTGATTTGCTTAATTAAATTGGCATGGACAAGATGGGTATGTTTTTTCTAAAGCTGCATTTGAAAATCTGCCCTTAATACCACTAAAATCCCGCAACAAATCCCAACACACATACAAGGGGCATAATGTCAAGTAAATGACAGAATCCCTGAACACAGAAGGTCAGCTTGCAATGGCTGGTAAACTCTGCTTTTTAAGCTGGATCAAAAGTTTTTTATTAAAACAAGCATGCATCAATTCAAACAAGCAGCTGTTGCAAAAGAATTACCAAAACATGGAACATTCTCCGCTCTAGCAAAACATGAAAATATGATCATACAGTCCTCCACTGTCAGTCTCACAGGACAACCAAGTTTCTTCCTTAGCTCTAGGAACCAAGTAAGACACTGTAGGGATGCTTCATTTCACTACCAGACACTATGATTATGGCTTCTGTTTCTGAAACTCTCTACATTTATAACTGAGTAACCCAATTCTTTGGTAACTCCTCTGTCACGCAGAAACTAATCCAAAGAAAGATATTTGTTGCTCTTGAGCAGTTTCATTCCCACACAATATCCCAGTCTCACTCTTTCTTTGGGGATTTCTTTTCTTTTTTTATTCCTAGTTCCTTTGTGCAAGTTAAAAAGCAAGAGAGAGTATATCTTGTTCTGCTAATTTAACCTTTCTCCAATGACATCAAATGAGAGCATAGAAGATTTGTGACCATTTCACAATTCAAAAAGTGAGAGAGAAAAGCATTTATAGCAGTTTAAGATCACACATTCAATGAAGTGTCTTCCCTATTTGCATTTGCCTCACTGTGGAGTTCTGTGTCTATTTATCTGAATGTCGTCAAAAGGAAGAGCAAGTATCACAAGCAGATTAAACACAATGCTTCTGCTCTGTTATCTAACCACTGAAGTCCTGCCAGCTGTGCTTATCTCCATCAGGAAGCCACTGGCATTACTAAGAAGCAGTGAAGAGTCATAAACACAGTGTTTATTTGTTTTCAATCCTCATCCCACAGGTGTCTTTACTTGGGTGAATGGTTCCCAACTATGACCCTCTGTGTAAAGCTATTCAGATACCTAAGTGTTTATTATGTGTAAACACACTCAAATTTTTTTAAAAGTAACTTTAAACCATTACAAAACCAGTATTTCTACTTAAATAAGTGGTAAGTCCAGACTCTCAGGCAAGGCAAGAATAACATTGAATTTTGTATGCTTGTTCTCTTTACCATGTAACATTTTGAAGTTAGTGGTGGCAGAAAACACTAGATATACGAATCCAAGAATAATCACAATACCATCATAGAATGAAACCTAACCAGGTCTGAAAAATAGACAAAACCAAGAAGTTCCTCTACAGGGAAAAAAAAAAAAAAGGCAATTCAAAAAGCAGCTTTATCCACTGAAAATTGAAATAGTATAGTGTGTTGACAATACTTGACAAAAATAATAAGAAGCAACAGAGGTAAACTGCCTCCTTGACTGCCACCTCTCACATTTCTGACTTCTCTTCAGGCACTCTCTTCCAGTGATGAGCTCATACTTCTAGGCTTCTAGGAGAGAAATACCTTGGATCATAGAAGGCACACATCTTCCATTTCATTGACAATTATTCTATAGTTTTATTTATCAGGGCCTGCTCTCAGACACATAAGCATGGTTGTAAAGACATTTGGGAGCAATTCTCCATTCATGTCAGTTTTCAAACAGCTATCATCATATTTGCACTTCTTTTAAGTGGCACAGCAAAAAAAAAAAAAGTTCCCTAAGCATCAACAAGAACAAGTTCTGCACTTGGTTTCAGGACAGTCCTCATTATGAGTACAGGCTGGGGATGATGAGATAGAGAGCAGCCCTGCAGAAGAAGGCCTGGTGTTACTGATGGATGAAAAGCTGGGCATGAGACACCAATGTGCATTCACAGCTCAGAAGGCCAACCGCACGCTGGGCTGCATCAAAAGAAGTGTGGCCAGCAGGTTGAGAGAGGTGATTCTGCCCCTCTATTCCACTCTAGTGACACCCCTCACAGAGTACCATGTCCAGCTCTGGAATCTTTCACACAAGGACATGGACCTGTTTGACCAGGTCCAGAGGAGGGTCACAAGGATGACCAGAGGGCTGGAGCACATCTCCTAAGACAGGCTGACAGAGTTGGGGTTGTTCAGCCTGCAGAAGAGAATGTTCAGAGAACTTATAGTGGCCTCCCAGTACCTGAAGGGGCCTACAGGAAAGCTGGGGAGAGACTGTTTGTAAGGGCATGTAGTGATAGGACACAGGCAAAGGTTTTAAACTAGAGCAAAGTAGGTTTAGATTAGACATTAGGAAAAAGTTCTTTGCTATGAGGATGGTGAGACACTAGAACAGGTTGCCCTGGGAGGCGGGTGGAGGCCCCATTCCTGGAGATATTCAAAGTCAGGCTTGATGAAACTCTGAGCAACCTGATCTAGTTAAAGGTCTCCCTGCTTACTGCAGGGGGTCGGACCAGATGAGCTTTAAAGGTCCCTTCCAACCTTAAGCATTCTATGATTCTGTGATCACCATTGGACTGGGTCACTTGCTATGGGAATGGGACTAATTTAATATCAAACCTGCAGAAGTGAATAGGGATGAGGGCTGAGGTCACTGGGAAGACAGGCAACCTGAAGTGTCCTAATTTCACAGTATCATCTAGATAAATTAAGTCCCATCCTAACAGCAACACCAAGAAAAGAATCCTGATTCTGCGACAACCAAAGGCAGCATGGTAGAAGGGGTTAGCTCCAACATACCAACACTGGGTCAGCCCTAACCCTGACATCCTCCGAGGCCCTGGGGAAATCTCTTACAGATCTTTGGGTTATGGAGTCACTGAGAATACAGATGACAGCAACTACCTACAAGACAGATACACAGATAAACTCTTTGCCTTTTTTCTCCATTTCTGGAAACTGGCATAGGAAAATCCTTCTGTAGATGTTTCACAGAACTATGCATAATGCTTTTAAAATACAAAGAACAATTAAAAACATGACTGTTTCATTCCTCAGTTTAAATGCTATGACCCTTCAAAAAGGTTTGAATTTTCTTCCTGCTCATAATCAATACCCTCTGGTACTTTAAATTACTTGGAAATAAAATGGAATTCTGTTATACAGCAATTAACTTTAAAATTTTCTCAATTGTAAGAAAGACCAGCTGCAAATTATTTTTTGTTCATTTTTAAACATTCAAGATTAAAAATAACTATTTTTTGCTAATAAAAGCCAACTTGGGACTTGCCAATTTTATTTTAAAATCAAAATATTTATCATGCTTTATTTTTCTTTGCAATGAGGAATTAATTACATTTCTGCAAACCTGAAACAAAGGAGGGAGAAAATCAGTGCAAATATTTTAAATGAAAACTGCAAAAAAACCCCAAAGCCCACATTGCAATAAAAGTTGGCATTTACTTAATTACAAGAGTCCTCTTCCAAAAGTATTTTGAATTAATTACCTCTCACAAGTTATATACTTCATTCTGTATAGTCAATTACCTAACCATAATTTGTATCAACATTTTCTAACTCTAGAATGTAAGCATGGATGGATTTTTTAATCCGTGTCTCTTAATACATTTTGTTATGTATAAATTCACTTATTTCACTACACAATATTATGAAATCAGCTTTTGTAAAAAGATTTTACTTGCATATGTCCAGATCTTTCTAAGCAACTCCATCACTCATCTGTTCTGGCAGAAATAAATCAAACAACATGCTCTCGGTAGCAAAGTATTTGTTATCTTTACTTAATTGAAGAGAAAGAGTAGCAGCCTACCACACTGTTGGAAATCTGTCCCTAACACTTCAAACACCTTCCAGGTGGAGCTGACAAGACATGGGCTCAAGAAATTGGGAGAAGAAGGAAATGGAGGGATATATGTGAAAATCTTCCTTGAGAGTGACAACCAACATTGTAATGCACAAAGTGGAAATACACCTTGTGATATGAAAACCTACGACATTTGGTTTTATTTATCCATTCACTTCCTGATCAATAATCATAGCATATGAGTCTCTTCCTAGTAAGTGTCCTAATGAGACAAGCATCCAGAATACGTCTCCCCTGGTTGCAATGTTTTCACAACATGATTTCTGCACATGGCTTCCCAGACGTGCACTGTAGAAATGCAGTGACCAACAACACCAACTCACTCTAACCTAACAGAAGTAAAACTTCCAATTTTAATTACCATCTTATTTTACCCTTGTTTTAAGTGACAAAGACTTATGGGAGAGAAAAAGTGAAGCATTTGAGAGAATTAATGCCCGTTTTATTTCATAGGGGATTTAGCAGTTAGTAGTGATGACCTTGGCCCACAACAACACTTTGTGCCTCAGACACAAACTACCTGTACTGCTCCAATTGTAGACCTCCTCTGGTAGTCTGGAAAGGCTCTTGAATGGGTCTGGAATAGGTACGTTTTTACAAAGCTATCAGTCTTTAAACTCAAATTTCTGAGCCTTTAATTACCCACTGAGCCCCAAGTGCTATAAATTATGGGACCTAAATTTAAAAAAATTAAAACATAATTAAAAAAAAAAAAAAAACCAAAACATGAAAGCAGATGCCAACATCTTCCTCCTGTTTCATTTGGGTAACAAATATACAAATGTGTCTCAAAGATACAGGATACGATAAAGGATAAAACAAAGAAAGAAGCAGACAATGTCTACGATGAGAAGAAAATAAATAAGTGGAGAGCAATTTTAAAGCTGTATGTGTGAATGCAGCTGTGAAAGCTCTATTAATCTTAAATGAAACCATGTGTCTAAATGTACACAGCACTGAACATTTACCCAGACATACTTGCTGTAGTGAGGGCAGAAATATATTTGTCAAAGATGATTCCTCTCCTACACATCCCTGAGATGGGAAATGAGGTTCCCCTACCCAAGGTTACTGACTCGTCTTTAGTTTTGCACTGTTCATTTTCAACAGATGGACAGTTTTGTCCATACATCCCCACATTTTTGCTTTCTCTTGAATTAGCGGTTATTGTAGGATGATAGTGGTCAAATAATAACAGATGAAGGGGGGGGGGAACAGTTACACCATACAAAAATTACACAATGTCCGTCCCTTGCAATGGAAACAATCATAAATATAAAATCATATGGAAAATGAAAATTATATTCTACTACACAGTAAAACCTGGACAGCAGGAGTGAACAAAGGTAAGTTTTCACACAATCAGCTCTCAATCTCAGTGCTATTCTGCAAGTAAATTACTCTGACCCATGAGTAAATTATAAATGACAAAAGAAATATTTATAGTTCGTATACTGCAGTTCTCAGAAGTCACCATCAGCCAGGCAGGCAGGCAGGCAGGCAGGCACTGAAGAAACCACAAATGCAATATTCATTTACAGTGTTTCATCACTGTCTTCTGTTCCACTGCACATGGGCAACACTTGGCCATTTAGGTTTTATGTCTCTGAAGTGATGGCCTCACAGAGAGCTTGCAGCACTAACTGCTCACTTCTGGTAACATTATCCATTAACGCAGCATTCCTGATGCTATCTCAGGCACTATTGATTTCTTAAAAGGAACTGAGTGCTTCTGCCAACAAATCATTTTATTCAATATTCTGCATTGTTCAGAGGAGCTAACTCTACTTTCTCTCTTGCACCCTCTGCATCGAAACTTGGAAGTTACAGACAGGACACACCGTCATATAGCAACTAATAAAGCAGATGAGAGATTTCACAAGTGAGTTCTCAGCCCCCACCTATACAGCAACCTAAAAGCCAAAGCAGGATTTTGACAAAATTACTTAATGTCACCCATTACAATACTGCCTTGGCCTTGTGCTGTACTGAATCTTCTTGGTGGGTTTAGCAAACACTGAAAATGAGGTCTCCCCCATATTCTGCTCCCAGCACAGTTCTTTCACTGTACCTTTTTTTTAACAGGCACAAAGCACTGTGATCTTCCTATACAAAAATAAGTATTTTTAAAAAAGAAAAGCAACCCAAAATACCTCTATCCAAAACAAGACACTACCCTGAGCACAGCAGAAGAGAGGATCAGAATGGTGTGATATAGTTAAGCTGCTCACAGGAAAACAGCCAACTGGTGAAGGGCAAGAATGCCCCTTCACAGCTACATTTCAGGACTCAGACAAATGCGTTGAACTCCAGGCATGGTGAGGGTGATGCAGGAGCAACCACAATCCATTTTGCACACCAAGTAAGAAAATATGACCATAGGAGAGAAGGGTGAGTTGGAAGAAGGATGAGATGAGCACAGCAGGGCAGCTGCTGTTGTCATAAGGTAGCTGGTGCCCCAGTAAACACTGGTAACAGCACACATCTCCAGCAGGTCTCCTTAACCCCCTCCTCCAGCTCACCATTATCCCCTATGTTCCTCTCCTCTCATGGATAAATACAGCACAAGTGGTTGCAAGCATGACATGGGGTGTGCATGAACCGGGTGGGAGGCAGGATGGAAAAAGAGAGAAAAGCAAGATCACAGAACATAATCCCTAGAGGGAGAGATTTCCTAACTGATGTATTAATGCCCATTTGAAAGGCTATTAGAGAGATGTGCAACGTTAAGAGCTTACATAAAGTACAGAATAGATGACTAGATATTACGGGAACTTGATCCAGCATTACGTGGATTACTCTAGAATCACAAGCTCAACTGTGCAGTCAGTGGTCTGACAATATCAACTTTGAAGCCTGATGAATCTTTGTAAGCCCTGCCAATCACAGATAATGACTCCTGACAGACAGGACCCTGAACAACTGTGATGAAGTTAATAGCTCCCAGTGAACCAGCTGAAAGTGTAACCCATACACTAATCTGATGTGATAAGGGCCTAGATAAAAACTTTTGGCTAACTGAGGAATCCTCACCATGTTATGCACTGGAACTATCTGACAGTCATACCATATAATCATATCATTAACGTTTCAGAGGACACGTCGTAAGACCTTCTAAGGATACCTAAAAAGGTTTTTTATAGGTTGCAGGGGGATGAGGTTGCACAAAAACCTCTGCTACCTTTTACTAGTTTAGAATCCATGAACACAATTTCTCTTTCAAATATGTTGAGGGATGGTTAGCAGAACAAGGCCACGATGCTACAGGGTATCTTTGGCCTGAAGTGCTGAGTGAGCAGAACTGTATGTATGCTGTCAGGTCAGAGTGTCCTGGTCAGCGTGTCCTTGTGGCTAAACATTAGACGAAAACAGGATGCTGAATGCCTGGGCCTAGGCCCCCAAATATGTTGTAAAAAAGCCATAAAAGAAGGAACTAACCTATATTATGCCTAACCAATCACAGCCTAAAAAGATATGTATGCAGCCAATCATATAGTGCCAAGTATACTAACCCTTGCTTGGAAATGTGTAAAAGAGCTATGCTGATACCAATAAAGTAAACAATGCTTTATCAATCATATTGATTGCCTGCATTTGATCCCTCGCCAAATTCCCTCGCACAAATACTTTTCTTGCTCACCTGCCCAAGGTAAGTAACCCCTTTCTCAGGAAACTATGTGGTCTTCATTAATACCACACTATGCTCTCTCACTTTCAACATCTGTTTTGACTGCAAAAAAATTTTTAATGTAAAAGATCACGTTGGGCCATTTCCCACATAGTGTTTAATTCTTTTATTCTCTTTGGGTGAATATTTTTACCATAAAAAACTATTTCCTTAAGCTCAGCTGGTGCTTTATAGACATACATGTATAAATGGGTTCTCCTTTCAGAAATAATTACACAAAAAAGAACCTTCCACCAATATTTACCCTACCCCACCTAACAATAATCCCAGCTGTTAAATGCTCAAAAGCAAACATTAGATTTGTGAGATTCAATGTCCAATTTTCAGAAAAGCTAATTTCTTTTAGATCAAAAACACCAGAGAAATAAGTCCTCTAGAAAAATTCTTTGGATGTAGTGCCTACATAAATGCTTGCCAGTGGTATTTAATAAAAGCCAGCTATTGGCATCAGAGTAGGAACTCATTTGCTGTCATACAAGCTTCTATGCCAAAAGTTCTCAATTCACTTTTTTTTTTTTTGTAGTAAAGGAAATTGGATTTCTTTTTCTTTTCTATTTCTTTTATTTTTCTTTTCTTTCTCTGATTCTAGAGGTCATGCAGTCCTTTAAAGCCACACAAACTGCCTCATTAACACTACTTAAAATAAGGCCTCCATTTGATGCCACTGCAGAACTCCCCTTGTATTAGTAATCATCACCTTGTAAAATTGCAACTAGAGTAAGTACATTGTTTTTACTCTTTTAAGAACAATTAGATATAATCCAGATTTTAAAAATAATAATAATCTAAATTTATTTGAAGTATTACCACAAAATTGGGCATTTTAAATAATAACTAGCAGAAATCCAAACAGAGGGTTCTACAGGCTTGTTCCATT
>VXBZ01000604.1:19020-39882 GCA_013399135.1 Heliornis fulica
ATAATATAATAATCTATACATTATGTCTTTAATATCATTCACACAAACCCCATACCATTTTATGCATATGCATCTATACACACACACATACACATACCGACTATACATAAATGTGTGTGAAAGATGTCAAGAAGAAGGACTAAAGGAATTTAAAAACAGAGAAGGCCATTAGATCATTTAGCTGCCTGTATAATTTCAAATATACAATTTTATCCAATTTATGTCTCATACTAGATAGCTTTATCTTTTGTCAAGCTCAATAACTGCATTTTTTTCTACAGAGTGTCTTTGGTGGAGGCAGTCAATCTTGATTTAAAGAAAAAAAAGAGGTTAAAAAAAAAGAGGTTAAAAAAAAAGAGGTTAAAAAAAAAAAGAGGTTGAAAATATGCAGATTCTGCTGCTGGCTTATTCTACTGCATTACAAGCCTTATAAAATAAACTTGGAAAAAATGATGCTTTAGTTAAACTGTCAGCACAGCACCAAGGAACATCATAATCCCCTACAAACATTGTTACTAAAATAATACTAAAAAAATAGCAATAGCTATCTATCTGGAACTATCTTCTTTGGTCAAATGGATGTCATGAAGAATTATGATCTGACACCATTCAAAAACTGTGATTTTAAAAATACATATCTTGTCACGTTTAATAATATCCTCTTTCTCAAAAATCAGAATACAATGTAAACTTTTAAGCACAGCTTTTCCAAAAAAGTTTTAAAATGTTGTGTCATCATTATTTTATTGCGTCCCTAAAACAGCTACAAGCAGCCAACTGTAAGCACCATATTAGGTGAAACTTTTTACAGACCAGTGAAACTGCAATATTACAATATACATACAGAAGAGTCTATTGCAAACATCTACATTGTTTTTCAGTATCATTCCTTAAAATTATGTAAAACTTAACCACCCTACAGCTTCTGATGTTTTGAACAGTTGTGAGATATAGATACCCTTCCTCAAATAATCACAAAACCACAGATCATCAGGGGTTGGAAGGAGACTCGAAAGATCATCTAGTTCAATGCCCCTGCCTGAGCAGGATCACCAAGATTAGGTCACACAGGAATGTCTCCAGATTGGTCTTGAATGTCTCCAGAGAAGTAGACTCCACAACTTCTCTTGACAGGCTGTCCCAGTGCTCTTGTCACCCTCAAAGAAGAATGAGAGGAAGCATGAGGCGTCTGAACATTAGGAAAATTCCATATGATAATCAGTTCAGCTGTTTAATTCATGCTAAGAACAGTTAATTTTCTCTCTATATATTATTTTATGTAAGAGTTACAGGTTTTCAGATTCTTGAAAGTGTGGGGCAAAGCCATTATTTGGTGTAAGAGCAGCTCTCTCAAGTTCAGTGAATTTTCATGCCCTCACTTGAGCACAGATCTTGTCCCAATGCATTTGGAGTGCTCTCCCCATCCCCAAAGGCTCACCTCTGCACTCATGTAAGCCTGCAACTCATGTAAGCCTGCACACCTACCACAGGCCTCAAGCAATAATTAGCACTCAAGTTCCCAAAGCACAGCGGTTCTCCTGCACGGGTACCTACTGCCCTGCCTCCCACCAGCTGAAACAGGCTGCATCAAGCTATATGCACTAAGGAAAGGATACGGATCATTGATAAACCTGCAGTATGACACTGTAAACACCCATTTCCAATAAGTTCATTCCAGGTTAGTGAAACAGAAGGCAAGCAGGAATGCTTGCTGCCCAGGGAAGCTGTGGCTGCCTCCTCTCTGGGGAAGGTTGGACAGAGCATTGGGCAACCTGGTCTAGTGGAGGGTGTCCCTGCCCATGGCATGAGACTTGGAACTAAATGATCTTTAAAGTCCCTTCCAACCCAGATCATTCTATGATTCTGTGAAAAAGAGATAGACTAGCTTAATAATTCACACACTTCATTTTCTTCTCTGATCACAAAAAAAATCACAATATCCCAAAGCAAGTGGGACAGCAGCAGCAGGTCCCACCATCTCAACTGCTTAAGAAAGTAACAGCCATCTTAACTTTCTCTACAATATCTATCTCATTTTGATCACCCCACTGTTAGGGGTGGTACTAGGGGACTGACAATAACAGCTCCCATTATTGCATTAACATTATTGTGACATTTGATCTACTCCTGAAGTCTTTAGCTGCCATAAAACTCTGGTTATTCTGGTGGATAAAACTATCTCTGGTTGAACTTAAAGAAGAAGTAACAAGGAAAACGTGCAACCCAAGCTGAAAAAAACCCACCACCCTGCTAAAAAATCCTGAAAGTGGGGGGAAAAAAAAAAACCAGAAAATTTTTGTGTAAATACAGTTTGTTTTCTCATACACCAAATTTGCAATTTTGGGTTTGATTTTCATACACTTGTTCTGGACAGTATTGAAAAAGAATAACAAATAAGCTATATGACACACTGCAACTGAACTGCAAGTGGAACCAAATAGTGGCAATAAACAATTAGACTTCAACAGCATCCTGCCAGGACTGCATAAATGAGACTCACCTCAGCTTTTCTCCTGAACACAGAGATATTAATCTATGTCAAGGACAAGGATTCAGCTTTCCTAATGCAATACCCTTCTGCCTAGATTGTGAAAAAGCAAACATCTAAAGGTCATTTGCATCACAGATTTCAAATTTTAAATGAAAAAAACGAGTACATTTATTGCAGCATTATATCTGACCTATGAATGAGTATGCCACATTTTACAGAGATGCTTTAACAGATTCAAACAATAAAATACAAACTAAAATATCTCACCTTTGCTGTGAGTATCAGCATGGTTTTCAACCACAGTGGCAAGACAAGACAGAAGAAAAATGTCCTGTCTGAATGCAATACCATGTGAATAGCTTTTATTCTGATAGTCTATGAAAAACATCTGATAATATTTTCTATTTCATAAATTTCAGTGCTTGGTAATAAAAAAGTTTAGTAACAAATTGCCTAGATTTAGTGAACTATGTTTTGACAGGTTTCTGCCTTACTGTTTGCTTTCCTATCAATATCTTTTTCATGTGCAAAAAAAAGCTGCATTCCAGTTCTTCATACTTCGATGCCTAATTTGGTGTAATGAGAAACAATGGATTTCCAAACCCTTCTCTGTTCTGTTATTGCACTGAACACCCAAAAACACAGCAACAAATAACTTCTGGGGGCTTATTTGTATTGTGCAGCTCTATCATCTAATCCTCCATCCATTCAGTGGTGTTCAGCTCCAGCTAGGGCGAAACCAAGACACACCCACTTAACACCAGTATCTAGTCAAGAAGAACTTCTTGATTCAGACTAGCCTGAACAATGAATCAGCCCCTGTGCAAAGAACCAGAGCGTAAATTCTTATTAACATTTCAACTTAATAAGGTTACCTAGCACATTCACAGAAACCATCTAAGTAATAAAATTATGTATTGTTTTCTTTTCAAGAGCCAACTTATTTACTCATAAAGATGATAAAATGGCCAAGCATGTCTCCCCTCAGAAACACACAACTGTGAAAGTACACTAACTCTTTCCTTCGTCCTAAGCTAAGAAAAACCATAACCCCTGCCCAAAGCATCACAGAACAAGTAATAAAAAGGCAAACTTCAAACTTCCTCGCCTACACCGCCTGCTCAGAAGAGATCTCAGAACCTTCAAGGTCTTATTCTGATCATTAGTCACAGTCAAACATATCCTGAAGGCCATGCACAGGAAATATGGATGTTTATGACACCCAGCCAGTCACTTGAGTTACAGGACAGGCAGATGACTTCACTGCAAGGACACTATGACACAGAACAGAGGAAAGCAGAACCATCTCAGATAATGGAGGAGGGAAAGATTACAAGAACACCACAGGATGCATGCAACAACAGACTCGGCTCTGCCTTAGCAGTTTACTGAGGCTGGCTCTCACAGGCTTCACCACTGAGACGGTGGAAAGCAAGGATAACCTTCAGCCTTTGAGTAATAACTCACTCCAGGGTGTTCCATGCCTAAAGCAAGTAATAGTGAGAGTGGGAGCAGAATCAGCACAAAACAACATGCTGCTACCACCTCAGCAACGCCAGCATCCAGGCCAGTGACACAGACTGTGAAGCTGCTGTGAGGAATTTTTCATTGCTTTCAAAAACACATGTGCATGAAGAATTTTAAGAAGTTTATTAAACTTTTCTGTGCAAATAGTACTTTCAAATCACATTTTAAAAATACTAGCTTGGAGGGGAGGGGAATCCCTCCTGCAAAAGATCTTATTTTTAAGTTATTTAGTATGAATCCTGGAACCCACTCTGCAAGTCTTACTGGGTTTGTTTTAAGTAATTCAGAGCTGAATTTCTGCAAGGGTCAAATGACCCACTAACTTCACATTTGATGGAGGCTGAATATGTTAACAGTTGTGGTAGGAGGGAGAGAAAAGAAGCGCGCACCAAATAGCATTTTGCAGTTTCAGGCTAACATCTCTGCCTACAAACCAAGCTGCTATTCACACATCACAAAAGAACTTATTCATGCTAATTTACAGAGCTCAAACTTGTACACAACTCCTTAAGTGGAATAAAGAGTTCAGTGCTTAAGTTCTCGTGTCTTGGTCTCAATAAAATTCAAGGTATATGTAACATGAGCAAGGCAGCATCATCCTTTCTTTTTTTCTCCATGCTAATTAACATGTTAACCTAATTTATTTACTTTGCATTTACTTTTTCTGTTTTTATCAAGATGCAGCACTGAACATCACACAGACTTTTGAAGGTCTGAAATTTATGCATGTATCACAGTAATATTGCATACACACACACTTCATGTATTCTAAGGAAAACACATAAAGAGGCTCAGCCACAGGATTGCAGAGGGCAAGATATGGGGCCCAGGCTACCCTCTGCGAGTTCCGCATGCAGGGCATGGAAAACCAGAAAAAACTGTCAGCAGTCACAGTACTCAACAGTACCCCAGAGGCATCTATGTGAAAGAGAGAGGGCAAACATGTGGAGCAGCTAACATCAGTGATGTGATACAATGCACAAGTGCGAAGGTGTAGCACTCATGGTGTCGCGAGATACACATGGCAACTACCAAGGATGGAACAGCTTATGATTGCTGGATCCCTTCAACCTACCTGCAGCAGGAATTTTTTAAAAGTTTTACTGTGTTCGCAAAGAAGAGACAGAAGTACGTTGGTTCCCAGTGTCACTTGGTGCAGTCATGGGATATGACATCACAGCATTGTTCAGTGAAGGTATGAACTCAAACCAGCAGAGGAAGAGGAATGATATCTTCAAGGGAAATGAACTGAGTAAAGAAACAGAAAGTCCTAGCCTCTGTTCTTTACTCTCCTTCCAGGTAAACTGAAGACTCTATGCATTAAAGTTTTCTGAAGATGAGCAAGTTAATTAGTTCTACTTTTATGTTCATTAGTTCAAAAGTAAGTTGTGTAAATCTTAAAACATTTTAAAAATAGCAGCACTTGAAATTTTCTTTGAAATTCACTAGGAAACTGATACAACAGATCTCTATTTTGGACAGTCCTTATGCTCTTTCATCTTTCTTTCCAGGAAATGACAGTCATTCCCCTTTATGTTTTAGCACATGTAATTCTACCAGAGTCACTTTGAATGAGAAAGTGCATGTTCTAAAATCTTGATCTACAGAAACTTGATACTGATTTTATTTAAAAGAAAATATAATTAAAAGGGAAATAAAGCTCTTTGCAGTTAGCACTTTAATGAATTTTACTAATATATCACTGTGTATTTATTGAACAACTGTTGCTTAAAGAAAAAAAAGTCATTTAAATGACATTTAAAACAGAAACAAAAACCCAGCATTTGCAACCCTCTAACAGAAAATCGAGCATTTATTCATTTCCTTTGGTGCACAAAGATGAAGCAAATGGGTTCTGCATGTATGATTTATGCAGTAAATGAGGAAATTAAATGCTTTCCCCATTCAAAGTACCATTTTACTCACTACTGCAGCTGTGCCTCCCAGACACACTGCCTCTTAACAGGAATTGCCTTGTGGCTTCACACTGTTCAGTGATGCACTTATCACTGCTTCTTCCTCAATTCTTCTCTGTATGTTATTGTACAAAGAGCTAACATGAAGCAACACATGCTCATGGTGATTACTGACCTTGCCCTGATCTCAAGAGCAGTTCCCTATTTCTTTCTCTAGGAACTTCATGCTTGTCAATACTTTAAAAAAAAAAAAAAAAAAGAGGCAAAAAAAAAAAAAAACCCAATGCAAACCATAACAAAAACTGGAACTTGTTTTGACAAATGTGCCAGGAAAATAAAAAACAAAATAAATCACCAATCAAATGGAAAAAAATTTAAACAACCCACACAAGTATATACTGGATACTAGAATTTTATGTAAATTATAGAATCATAGTATAGAATCATAAAATCATCATGGTTGGATAGACCTTCAACATCACCAAGTCCAATCAGCATCACTACACCACTGTAACCTCTGAACCACCTCCCGAAGCACCACATTTACCTGTTTTTTTAACAACTCCAGGGAACGCAATTCAAACATCTCCCTGGGCAGCCTGTTCTAGTGCTTCACCACTATTTCAGTGATGATATGCTTTAAATTATCTCTTTTTATAGCAGAAGTGACCATTGTGAACAGGAAGAGAACTGAATCCACTACAAGCATCAAGCATATTCTTCCCATATTCACTGGGCTGTAACATTAAGATTTCTTCTCCACTGTTACAGGTAAAACTTGTAATGGATGGCACTGCTGCCAGCATGGTCCCTTTCCACATTTTCAAGCTCTGTTGTTACTGAACACTATCAGTGAACGCTTATGGCTTGACAGGACTTATTACAAAAAGACAAGGAAATCTAATTACAATACATATATTTACAAGGCCAGATAGGAAATTCCTGTTCCTTTCCTATGTACTGACAGTTCTGACTCTTTTTTATAATTTTATAGATCATTTTAGAGCTGAGGGGAAGGAAATTTTGTAAATAAGGTCTACAAAACATGATTCTAAACCATACCTGCAAAATTAATCATAGGTATCTTTCAAATTTTAAAAGCCTCATTAAAAGTGAACACAAAAAAAACTAAGATGGGGTTACTAGAAAGGAAGTTCATTGTGACCCTTCCCTTAAATCATTCAGTCTTCATAGAGATGAACCTTTTCAGTTCCATGGGGCTTTTACTTACCTTTTCAAAGGAAAGGCAATTTTCTTTCTCCGAGAAAGGAGCAATTTTCTTCAGAACAAACAAACCCACTTCATTCCTGATTAAAAAATTTACCTATACTTTTCTACCTCTATCCAGAGAAGGGTAAAGTTAAACCTAGCATTCAATTCAGTGCACACTACTAGGTCCTGAATTTTCAGTTACCTTGAGAAGGAAACATAGAAGCTAACAGGAGATGCTACAGGCTTCAGAAGGGGTCTACAAAATACAAATATCCAATCCTGTTGAATCTCCTTGGGAATCCCACAGGCAAGAGGCCCTTCAGTGAGCATCAGTTTCAAATCAAAAATCTGACCTTTTCTACATAATACGCTAGAAGCATTTGGGAGGTTTGCAGTGATTTCTCAGAGTGTTCAGTCCAATTGCATTTGAAGTCAGCTGGGGATTACTTTTGTAGGAAATGGAATAGACAAAAAAAAAATATTATTAGCACTAAAAAGCACTGACAGTGAGTGTGATCACACTTCATGCCCCATGCTACTCTCTATATTTTTGTTTTATATTTACCTAAACAAATCTCCTCTTAGCTTCTAAGCCTGGCTGCTTTTCTTTCTCACAGAGTGATGCCTAAATCCTGATTCTTCCTTTTTGTCAGTGGAAACCTGAAGCTGAATAAAAAAGGGCTCTGACACCTATGAAAGCAGCAAGATTGAGAACTATGAGGAAAAGTAAGAGAAAGATTAAATGTTCTCCCTCCCACTCAATATTTCCCCTTTTAATGGGCACAGTAGTGATAAAGCTTGACTTAAAGGAGACCTATGGCAAGAAGTTACTGTGCTTCATTCAGGCTGTCCTATCAGGGAACAGCAGAGCCTAGCCTACCCATGGGACAAGGCTTAGCTCCC
The DNA here is from genome assembly GCA_013399135.1 of Heliornis fulica. Lineage (NCBI taxonomy): Eukaryota > Metazoa > Chordata > Aves > Gruiformes > Heliornithidae > Heliornis > Heliornis fulica. The sequence continues at coordinate 27,070 of VXBZ01000604.1, forward strand.
TACTCAGCCAGAAGCCACTCTGCACCTACCCTGTCCATCCTTGCACAGTGCTGATGGGTCAGCAGCATAAAAGCTCCACACTGAGATCTGGGCAGGGGCAGCTGACTAGAACAAATATCAAAAATGTGCTACTGTGATGCAAAATAAATGGATAAAATAAATAAGTAGATTGTCTTCTGTCCAGGACTTCAAGCAGTGGCCTGTTCTGCACTATGGCCATTAAGCACAGCACAGATGATGGCTGCCCAAGGTCTTCCAGTACAAAAATCCATGCTTCTGCCTCAAGAACTAACAAAGCTGCCTGTATCTGAAAGCAAACATATCCATTATTGGCCATAAACCTTTACTGGCCCAGGTGTGCCAAGGCACACTCATACACTGGTTAGTTCTGATTTATTTATAGTGGCTACAACTATATACCCTAGCAAGTTTCTTACCGTCCTCTTCCTTCTGGTTCTGGTTGAGACACAAGGGGCACAACAAGTCTACTCATTACCTGATACACTCAATTGATTTTCCATCTTTCTGTAAAGTAAAATATTGTCTTCTGAAAATACCTACCTAAAAAAACAGGCTCACAAACTGCCAGTGGTTTAAAATATTCAGACAATTATACATGCAAAGAAGTCCTGAAAGACTTGAATCACAACTTAAATCTTTATTACCTCATCTTGCTGCCTAGAAAAGGCTACAGACTTCCAGAAACTCAACTTGTGCAGTATAATGGGCATGGGAGCAAATATTTCACACCATAAGAGGGGAGAACTATGTATTATCAAGTTGACTTGTTTGCCTAACATAGCTGTAAGAGAACTGACTCTTGTGTACATGGGTAATTCTTCTCCAGTCTCTACATTAGGCTTTTTAGTCCTGCGACAGGTACTTCACCAATGACAACACTACAGCATGGAATATGATGAAAATACCATCATAGTTCACTGTGCTCTTGGCCAGTTGTCCAAAAACTGCAATCACCATGGGAATGCAGTGAAAGCCAAAAGCAAGAGAAAATGAAAAGGGAAAACGTCCACAGAGCCTGCTCCCTTAAGGAAGTACAATGAACAACAGAGGGAGGAAAAAAACGTGAACTGAACAGCCTTCTGGTTCATCAGAGAAACTCAAAGGATTGCCAGGCAAGGGTATTCCTCCCTCCTCACATTCCCTCCACCTCTCTACTACTATATTCACCACACTAAGCTTTTCTGAACACAGAGATTGTTTAGTATTTTTCTGCAACAAAAAATAAAAATAAAGGGGCTTGTAATCTTCCCACTTGCAAGCTGTGTATCCGAATACTATCGATCTGTCCCACAGCTCACAGATCTACAAGTAAGGAGGTGAAGTCACTGCTGCTGGAGAAATATGTCTTTCTTTAGTAAAAATGTAACTAGCAATAAAATATAAATCAGGTTTGCTTTTTTAAAAAATTACTCTATATATGGAGATACAAAATGAATGAGCAAGCACTAAAAAAATGGACTGTGGGAAGAGTAAATAGTGTGAACAGTCCTTCTGTATGCCACTGAAAAATTCACCTCTTAAAAGTGGTTTCTTCAGAGGTGAAGAGTTCATTGTGCGCCCTCAGCTTCAGCAGACTGAGAACTGTGAACTTCCTAAACCCAAGCAGTCTGTATGACAGCACCCCCTTGCAGGATCTCTGTGCATCACAGCTGTGGAAGCCAGGTTCACCAACGGTCTCTACCTCATTACCAGATCGGACATATATCACAATATTGCAAAAAATGTATGCTGTTGATTCTGCAATCCTTCATATCAGAGTATAATACAAGTCCCCATCATTGACACATAATGCTTCCAATAAATACAAATAGATTCATATCTTGTGACATCTTTATGATGGAAATTGGCCCCATGCTTCCTATTTCAGCCAGGAAACCAAGACTCTTTGAGGGTGGTTAGAAAAACTGAGAATTCCACTTGCTCCTGCTGAAGGCAACTTCAGTAATTTACCTGTAACTCATCCCTGTGCATCTATACCTTGAGAATTTGGGACTACAGGATGGAAAACCATAGCCACAATACTTTGCCTTTCCTCCCCTCTGATATGCTTTCCTAAACTCAATGTAAGTGAATTAGCAGAGATCCTCTCTTTTAAATCCTTTCTTTTCCTCTTCTGTTCCACTGAAAACCCATTTCCAGTGAACTACACAAACTTTGCCAGCTGGATACCAACACAGACAGGTTAACTACTGCTTGGATGTGTAGGTTTGTAACTTGCTGTTCACTTACTCAACCTCATGCTTCTCCATACCAATGTCAAACTCTACCAGCTCAGTGCCTCGAGGCTGTTCAGGCTATTTAAAACCGGCCCCAACAGAGTAGCATTTTTCAAAAATGTCAGTTTGTGTCCCTAGGTTCCCATCCTGCTTGTTTCCCCACCAGCATAAGCCTATGACTTCTGTTCATCTGCATGTCATTTTTTTTCTTCAGAAACATGCATGAACAAGGAATGTACTCCCTGTTAAAAATACCACAGAGGTTGTGTTTGAACAGAAGTACAACAGAAGCCCACTGTTCTTTAACAGACAGTAGAAGAATGTGCCCCATTGCTCTCATACACGCTCTGCCAAACTGTTTTGGGGAGAAGGGATAAAAGACTTTGATCACTCATTCAACTTCCCACTTGCATACCAATTTTCATGTGTAAGCATGAGAGGTTAATCCCTGTGACCCTGTACTACAGTGTTGCCATTCAATTTATGGACATAAACAACTTTGTTCCATATAAATGCAAATTTCACAACTGTTTCAAGTTTTTCAGGTTCCTTTAAAATAAAAGCTCACTTATAACTACATATTCTAAGTACTGTAACACAGGAACTTGACACAAAGAAAGTTTGCATAAATGTTGATATTAAAAGCCAAACTAGTGGCAATCCTAACATTTACCCTAAATGAACCTATACCAAACAAATATTAGTGCCTAATGAGGGTAAATTCAGTGCTATTATTATGACATCAGCACACCAGAACTCGGAGAATGCTCTAAATCGTTTTAAATCTATAGCTTCTTTCACCCCACACAAATAGTCTTGTTGCAAATAACACTGGTGTAAAATGTAGTGGCTACTTTCCCAAGTACATTTATTGTATATTTTGCAAAAGCGCACACTTTTAAAATTACTTCAGTGGGAGTGAGTGTGAAGCATGGGGCAGAACTGGGGTGAGCACATGAGCAAGTACACTGAGGGCAAGCAAGGAATCCATCTTCTTTTCTACTAGCAACTAGAAGCTTCATTTTGAGGAGTAAAAATTTCTTTTTTAAAGATTTTAAAATCAAAAACCCAAACAGGCTCCTTTGCATGTTGTGGTTTTATTTTACATCCTGAAAGTTCACCAGAATAAAGTCATTGAGAACTTAATTTAACCACTCCAGAGGTTTCATCGCTGGGAAAAACAGAAGACCCCCTGACAGTCAAATAAGCAGACACTACTGCAGGATACCACTTACAAACCTGCATCACTGCGGATAGGATCTGCATACTCATTTCACCAATGTAAGGAAAAGGTGTACATACACAGATAGCACTGAAGATGAAAGACTTCCACTTCACTTGCAAGTAGGCATCTGTAAACCTTACCAAAAGCTGCACCAGAACTGTCAATGTCTGTTGATGTCTTTGAACTTCTGTCTCACCATATGGGAACACAGAGATCTGAACCTCTCACTGCTGAAGACGTCTTCCGTAGTGTTACATTAACCCTGCCTGTGTGAATCTGGGCAAACTTCTGAGCATCTGGGTCTTGGCTCTTCTGTAAAATGTGTCTAAACTACCTGCCTTTCTCTCCTCACACTTATTTGAAAAGCTGTTGTTCTATCCATAAAAACTTCTAAAGGGAGACAAGAAGCTGATGGTTACCACATAAGAGCAGCCACATCAATTTTTGTAAGAGGTGGGTAGAAATAAATATAAATCAGAGGCAAGGATAAGGTGGAACAGACACAACTTTGACTTGTGCTACTCTGTGCTTAACTCTGGGTCAGCTTTGGAGAAAATGCACACCATTCATGCTTCTGTGCAAAACTGGAGTGGACGATTTATTCACCTATAGAAACTTAAATTCTAAGCAGGGCATTGGCATGTTTTAAAGTCAGGCAGCTGCTTAAAGGGTCATTAGAAGTGTCTCTTGGGCACTTTCTTTAGCTGTAGACACATGGCTGGCAACCTTTTCAGATTTACCTTTCTGCCTCCCACACCAAAGTCTGAATACAGCTGAAAGTACACATATTTGTTAATGCACACAAACAAGGACTGGAGAAATGCACACAGGGCAAAATATACAGGATTAACACTGATCGCTCTCATACAGCAGTACTGTAATGGATTGCATCAGTAACTGGCTGTTAAATAGATACACACAGTACCTCTTGTTAGGTGGTTATACACAGAGTTCCATAGAAAGTAAAGTGTAAGTTCAAAAACATACAGTAAATAACTAGTATGAAAATATAAGCTTGGTACAATGAATGTTTGAATGAAGGAATTACTTCCCTGTTGGCTCCTTTTCCCTTACTTGAAAACAAAACTTGGTATTAACATTATTTTTGCCAGGTAAATTAAGGACAATGGAATAAGGCCCAAGGAAGCTGTGAATTACCAGCTTTACATTTTGATGATTCCTTGCAATCAGGTGATTTCTAACTGTAACTTTTTTTTTTTTTAAGGAAGAGAAGGACTATAAGATAAATTCATAGAAACACAAGAAGTCAGAAGCAAAGGCAGATACAACTTGATCCCTTCCTGGCCTCTGCTGTACCTCCACCATTTATGGTCATTGCAGTTTCCCTATTTCTGTTGCCTTGACGAGAAAAGAAATGCATTTAAATCACAACACAGGCTAAAAAGAACAACTTCAGGAACATAAGTTTGTCCAAAATCTTATTCAAAGAACAGCCTGAAGTAAATTTTTTAGGGTTTTCAGGAAACTCATGCAAAATGTTAATTACAGAGACTCAGAATCAAGAATATCCTGAGTTGGAAGGAACCCATAAGGACCATCGAGTTCAACTCCTGGCTCCACACAGGACCAGCCAGGTCAGAGCTGTCACTGAGGGCATAGTCCAGACACTTCTTGAACTCAGTCAAGCTCAGTGCTGTGACTAATTCCTTGGGGGAGACAGATTTTGTATTAAATCTGCAAAGAAAGCAGACTTCCCAGACACACCCATCAAAGACTGAGATCATGGTTTGTGCACTAAATCCTGAGTGTTTCCCATTTCAGATGTTATGCAGGCAACACCTGCAAGAAAGCAGAAGAAAATACAAGGAATAATGGTGAAACGGTGGGCAGTTAATCCAAACATATAATCATTTAATAAGTTACAGGGCCACAATCAGTACTATGCATGGCACCAGACAGTTTCAGATTCACCATCAACTGAAAAGGAAGCATGGAAACAGAATGAACCCTTGCACAGATAAGCAGCTGCTGTGATGTGCTGTAAATAAAAAGATGTCTAAATATGCACCTCCTGCAGCAACACAAGTATTTTTGGTATCTACTTTTACCACCACAGTAAAAGCTACAGAAATGTCTCAGTGTATAACTCAGTTACTTCTTGCTTCAACTTATTTTATATTTTATGGAATTAGTTCACAATAGTATACTGTTTATTGTCCTCAAATCACCCCTTAAAATGAGAGTGCAGCTGTAAATCGGCTCCTTTGCTGTGTAATCCACCAGTACAGGTCAAAACTGCACAACAAGCTGGACAGCCTTTAACTGGAAACTCCTGGATGTGGTAAATCATCATCTCAATCAGGACAATCATACTTGTGAAATGAGTGAGCAAGACTGCCACTGAGGCCACTCTTCAACTGGGGAAAAGCATATTGAAATTATCTGTAAATATAACATTTTAATGAAAATTTTATTTCTTTCCTTAAAGATTAACTGTACTGTTTGTAAAGAAATGTTTCATTTTTTGCAGAATGCAATTATAATTCTGCTGCCAGAAAACCCTCCATATTAACTATATTGCTGTTAATGACTCTTAAGCTGACTACCATTCAACTTACATTCAACCCTAGATGTTGCCTCCATTTAATTTCCAGTTTTTACTGTATTCTTTCCACAGCCTTTTGTCTTAAAAGCTACTCCAGACTCCACAGCAACAAGTTTGTCATTGCTCATTTTTAAGCTAATATATTTGAAAACAGAATTCTTAAACAAGTTATTAAATCCTGAGTTTCACTTTAAGGTACAATTGTGTTCTGTAGGACAGTATTTTATGTTCAGTTGCTTACTTTGTCTGCATTGATCAGTACCTCTCACTCAAACTCAGAAGTAACATGTCTGAGCCGATTCTTCTGCACCAGCAGCAACTCCCTGCAATCACCTGTTCAACTTCTGAGTTAACCTGTGAAATATCTTTGAAGACACATACTGCATCAAAATCACTAATCTACATCAGCCAATAACAAGATTAAAAATACATCAAAACAGAAACTCAAAATATAATTAGACTGAAGAAGCATATCTTTTCCCCCTACCCTCCCACTTATATTTTCAGGAGCTGTCACAAATGACTATATGCAAAAAAAGCTCTTTGTAAGAATGGATGCAGGAAATATTTATGCCTTGCAAACATATGATGAAGCCCATGTGTATACAAACCCTAAGGCGCAAGCAGATCCTCTGAGAAGCATGGTCACATCAGAGTTCCTGACTTGCAGGTTTAACCACTGACAGAGGCAAGGGTATGAATATTGTACCATGCTCCTCCTAGAAATGCTCAAAATGGTTTTCAAAATACTGGATGAGGTCTAGCCATAAAAAGAGAAAGATGAGTATCTATTAAGGACAGAAGAACTTTGATTCTGTCAGTGGTGGGTTTTGTAAAAAAAAAAAAAATAAAAAAAAATCAGCATGAAGCAGAACAGCTTCTTGAATTTTGAGCTCCTGTTATTGAATATCAAATATCACATGATACATCCAAAACACATGCTACTCTTGATTGCAGGATGAATGTTATCTACCATATTCAAAGAATTTCACAGGCAGCATCTCCAGCAACTGTTATTAAATAACACACCAAATACTACTACAGAAAAACAGTATATGCACTATACTGAAATTCACCTTCTGCATTGCACTTTGACAGATAAGAGGCATATGATGATACCACTACTCTATTCTCACAATCAACCTCAGTTCTGTCTGGTTTTCTTCCTCCTTCTTCCTCCCCAGACGCTTCTCCTTTTTCATGGAAGCAAACAGAAGTTAAGTATTCCACATGTTTTCCTAAGAACAACAATTAGAGGGTAGAGAACAAAGCTAAGAGAAAAAGCACAACAGCTCCACCATGGTATCAGTAATACTAGACATCATAGTGTCCTCAAATCATTAAAACAGAGGGCTCTCGTATTTGGAAATTGAGATCCTTGAGTAAAACACAGAGTTAGGATCATCCAAGGTCAAACAGATGAGTAAAAAACCAGAGGAAAAACAACTGCTTTTGCAGTTCAATTTCTTTGTTGTATTCATATTTCTACATTTAAAGCCTTTGAAATCCTTCTCTACTTGGCCCTCAAAAGCATTTACTGATGAAAAATATGTATCACTATTTCAGGTAAAGATTCTTGCTTTAATAATACCACGCAGAGAGCTTCACTCTTAGTACTATTTAAACCTCCTAGCAGCTTAAAGTAGTTGGGTCTCGGCTGGAGAGCTTTACTCAGGGAACAGTATCTTTGTTTAGCAATAGCATGACCAGAAATATTCAGAAGAGGGTTGACTTTCTAATCAGTAATAGTGAAGAGACCCACTACGTTGCTTCTGAAAAGGATTATTATGTATTACACTGTTCTCAAAAACTGCTTAAAAGAGTTAGACAGCCAATTTCAAGATAGTAATGACAATGGATGAACACAGAAAATAGGTGACATTTTCTTTTCATTTGTGAAGTTACTCTAACCCAAAAATGTCCTTGCCTTCACAGATGAGATCCTGTTGAGTAATCCAGGACTCTTGTTTACTGAAACACCCAAAATATCTGGAAAGCCATCTAACACAGGCATGCAATGACCTTCTCTGAGAAGGCTTCTGAAGAATACAATACATGCTACAGACAGAAACTGCACTGAGACAAGTCTAGCTGCTTCATTAAACCACCATTATTAGGTGACTCCACTGCAGAGTTGAGATTTGATGAAAAAAACATTCACAACATGCCCTACAAAAGTCCCTTGTTAAGGTTTTTTTCAGAACAAGACCTCAGCTCCATACTCACTGAACCTGCAACCAGATCAAACCCGGGAAGATGGATCGCCCTATGTATCTCACTCCTATGACCTTTCAGGATTAAAATCAATGGAGAGACTACACCTTCACGGGGAAGATATATCCATTAAAGGTACATGTAGGTGTGCATCCAGGTTGCCACAAGTCATTGCAAGAGATGTTTCTCTAGAGTTGTGAAGTAGAGACAAGTCAATGGTATTAGAAGCTCAACAGTCTACTTGTGCAGGACAAGGGCAACAAATGCAGACACATTTTCATGTTGTAGTGTGATCCTCTGAATTTTACAAATCTGATCCTAACAGCTAATGCTTATTATTTGAAATTTATTATCCTGAGTGGATGAATTAGAAATCCAACTTTAGAGTCCTTTTGGATAGCTATAATTAGTTCTAGGAAAATGCTGATATCGTAAAATAGTATCATTTGGCTGGATTGTTGGTACCCCTCCCTTCCCTTTTTACCCCAACCTAACATTGTCTGCCACAAAAATACTTTCTTTGACTTTTTTTTAATGACAGCTTACTTCTTGCAAGAGAATGCTTTCCTTAGTGGGCCAAGAACAGACAAAAAACTTGTTCCCTGTTAGACCCCATGGGGAACAAACTTCATGGGACTCCTCAAGCTGTAATGGTTAACTGCAGCTCCAAGAACATTGTGTTCTCATCAAGAATTTTCTTCTTGTGTGTGGTCTGCATGTCAGCCTGTCATCTGACTGTGCAGGGACCATAACTGCTCCCAGGAATAGAGAGTGCGTCTGCTTGCAGAAGCAGGTCCTTAGGGGTCGTGCTGCACCACCAATGCTGACAGTGCACACACCAAATGCTCTTGAACAGGAATCATTGAATAGTTTCAAATGAGGTGGTCTGACATGCACTTGCTTCAGGACAGCTTCCTCTCAAAGAGCTGCACCATCAGAATCTTGAAGACATCTGACAGACCTGAAGCTCAACCCAGCTGTTACAATGTAAGTTTTACTTTACCAGAGAGTAAGCCTTCTCACAGGGCTCAGTCTACAGGACTACTTTTTCAAGTAGCAATGACCTCTCTTTGATGTCAACAGAGATGTGTCTCTCTGGAAATTGTTTCCAGTTTTAAATTGTATCTGCTCCCCCTCCCCATCCCACCCCCCCTATTTTTTTTTTTCATCTTGAGCGCTCTTTGGCATGTTGTTAAATATAACAGAGCAATCAAACAGTTTGAAATGTGTGGCTAACAGCATTACATAAATTTGAGAGCAATATATTAAGAGTTACAAGGAAGAAAAAATCCCTAGCCAGTAACCTTAGAGTCAAACATCTTTTAGAGTAAATTATCACTGTGTGAAAGACTTCGGGTACAATCACCCCACTCAGCACCCTTCATCTTTAATTCTGTTTCCTCCACAGAAAAGCAGCAAATTGACCATTCTCAAGATGACCTGCAAGATTAGAAACCCGGATACATGGCATTCAGAAATCTTAGCTGTCCTCCTGCCATTCTCTGTCTCAGGAATTAAGCATGATATCATGGAAAAAAATCTGACTTTGGCTCTTATTTTAGCATAAAGACATAGTGTGCTATGATAGTTGATTTTATCTTTCACCCTCTCACTCCTTAATACACCTCTCTAACAACTGGTTAGCCGGTTAGATCCCCAGTCAGCACCAGTGCAGGAGCTACCTGTAGGGAAAGGCTCAGAGGTAAAACTCTGATGGAAGTTCCTGGAAGTGTTGCCTGCAAACTGACAAAGTTTTACAAAAAACCAAAATCCAAATTAAGAATGTAAGAATTTCTCCTACCTATGACAGTTTCAAAGGTGCTGGATTGTTTGGTGTCAAAATTTTTATCTTCAGCACAGACTTCAAGTTCCTAAGTACAGAATCCATCCTGAAACCCCCTAATTATTAAAAAACTTTAATAGTTTCCTGGACTTCTAGGTTGACAACTAGTCTTAGTAATATCCACTGTCCAGTGGATTCTACAACAGAAGATTTCTTATTTTCAGTTCTATTTTCTTTTCCTCTTACCCTTGAATTATTTCACGAGGCTGTTTTGCAGAATTGATGGAACCGAAGCAAATGTGCATTCCACCTGGAAGCTTATAATCACATCTTTCAAATGACATGCAGTGTTAATCTCCACTCACTCTAGATGCAGATGATCATATCAGCTAGAAGTACGTTGAAATTACAGTGGCAAAAATAAGAGGTAGTAGCCGTACTGAAAATTTTCAAATGAGAGTATTTTCCAGTATGTTTACAATTGATCTTCTGATGTTTTGTTTACTGGATTTTTCTTACAGATCCTTTCATCTGCTTTTAGGAACACTGGAAGTCACACATGCTATGCCATTTCTCAGAAAATACACAACAGCTGCTGAAGCCCATGGTACTTTATCAGCAATGTTTCCTGTCTCTCCAGTCAAGAGGAGGTATAAAGGGAAATTACTGGAGCTAAGAAGGGAGATAATGAAATTTGGTTCTGCTAACATCTCCTACTAGCAGCTGCAGCTTCTCCTTCTCTTCAATGCAGAGATGGGAAAGCACACACTACATTAGTGGTAGCAGCAAGGGACTAAATATTTGGCACATATTAAAGTAGCATAATGCAGTGCCAGGTAAAGATACCCAAGGAACTAAGAATGGGACTCCTCTGGCAGAAATCAAAGGACTGCTTGGATCAAATCCAGGTTTCTACTGCTGGCTTAAAATTAGCTGTAACACTCATCAGTATAAGAAAATTCAAGTACCAGCAAATGCTGAACTACACAGGGTTTGCAGTATACAAACTTTCAGTGTGAGGTGTAGTTTGCAAGTGGAAAAGACAAACACAATCTTGTCATCTTAATTTTTATACAGTTTCGGTATCTTTATAGCAAGGCTTAATTCACATTGAATATGAAAAATGTTTTCTTTCCCTCGCCAGCTTTTACTGCAGATCACTCAATTGATTCAATTTTCTGTGGGGTTAGAGTAATTCATTTAAAATGCCCTGTTTGGTGAGTTTATGAACCATCACATTATGACTCCACAGATAACCTGTACCACCTTGTCCATAGATTTAACTGGCCACCACACCAGGGCCTGTCAGCCAATCCTAGCAGTGTATGTCTTGCCTTGCAAACAGTATTAACTATACCTACTGAACAAAGCAACAAGTTACTCAGGTACTACTGTACCTCTCTGCATGATCAGATCATGCAGAGAGGTATAGGTATGCACGAAGCTAAGTGAATTACTTCTTCAAAAAAGAGCTGAGGACTAATGTACAACAAAGCCATTGAACTCCCATCCAGCCTCATGTCACTGATTTCATCGCAAGGTACTACACAAGGAAACAGTGTGATAAATTGCAGTTATTGCATCCCACCTTTCCATGAAACCAGTTGTAGAAAGGAAGCAATAACACAACAACTAAAAGGTGGTTGCATGCACCAAGCACACCAGGATGAGATGGTAGTCTCAGTCTGAAGTCCCTCCTTATTCAGATGGACTGCTTGTGTGTATCGCCACAGCCCATCCAAAAAAAAATTAACAGCAATTGTAAAGGTTTCTAGCTCTGCCCACGAAGCAGCAGGACAGTACAATTTTCACAGTCTCTTACAGACTGCGTAGACCCCCAAAGCTTCTGGAGCACATCAATACCTCAGAGTTAACTGGTCACACTGTCTGTAGTACATTGTGACACTTACACTAACAGCTAATTGAAACTGAACAGGTGAAGAAAGAAAAATCCCTCCCAAGAGAAGGTGGCTCTTGCAAATTAGTGAATGAGCATAATGTGTCCCTTTCTAATCCCTCGCTCGATAGTTTGAGGTGGCCCATAGAGAAACATTGTAAACAGGCAGCTGATAAAAAGAAGCATCAGGAGATGACATCAGAAAGAATTAATTTATTTATTTTTCTTATCAAGAACAGGAAGCAAGAAACTTTCTTACAAGTCATCTAATCAACAACAGAACATTAGTTCAGCTTGGCCATTAGGAAAAATTTATTCAGTGAAACAGGTGTCAAGCACTGGAATAGGCTGCCCAGGGAAGTGGTTGAGTCACCATCCCTGGATGTATTTAAAAGACGTACATGTGGTGCTTAGGGACACAGTTCAGTGGTGGACTTGGCAGTGTCAGGTTTACAGTTGGAACTGATGATCTTAAAGTTCTTTTCCAACCTTAATGATTCTCTAGTTCTGTGATTAAATGGAGAAAATGTCATTAGTACTGTCCTCTCATAACTGCTCATACAATAAAATTCATAGTCTACAAAGCACCTTCTACCCTATCCAACAGGGGAATAGAAAATCTGAACAGTCCAGCTATTTTAAAAATATTTTTTAAAAACTTACAAAACTTATTAGGATAATAACTATTTACACTTTTATGAATGTAAAGCTATGTAATGTTAGGGAATTTTTACATGTAAAGTTCTCTAGTTGGTCCATTTCTTCCTTAATTCAACAAAACTAGTCTGGACTCAGAACATCAGGAGAACTTACTAAGCTCAAAGCTGAGACAGGCTGTCCTCTACAGTTCTGAAAAAAAAAAAAAAAAAAAAAAAGACATATATTTCACTT
>VXBZ01000609.1:5950-27484 GCA_013399135.1 Heliornis fulica
GGGCTGGGGGGTGCGGGGCCGGCAGCCGCCTTCCTCCGTCCCTCCCTCCTCCTCTTGCGGGGGCACGGCCGGGCCCTGGGGCCCGCGCGAACAAAGGGGCCGGGCCGGGGCCGCCCCGCACCGAAATCCTCCCGGTTGCCGGGCCGCGGCGCAGGCGGAAGCCGGGTGGGAGGGTGGAGAAGCGGCGCGGAGGCTCCTCCTGGCTGCCCGCAGGATTCACGCCTTAAAGAAGAAAGAACGATGAAGTTCACCTTGTGCTCGGCTGAGGGGCAGCCTCCCCTCCCCGCGGCTCTGGGGCCGGTCCCTGGGAAGACGGAGGGCTCAGAGCACACCTGAATTAACGTGGTAGCGAATGGGATTGATAGGAGGACAAGAGGAGTTGGAGATGCGTCCTGGAGAAAAGGAGAGAGCCCTAATTACCAGGGGTTTTCTGGGGGATGCTGCAAAGAGAAAGCACCTGCAGCCTTGGAAACTCCGTCATTCACAGCCAGGAAGAGTAGCCTGAGCTGATGATAATCACCACTGGTGCCTCATAACTAGCTCCCAGAGCCGGGATAACTGACGGATTACCAGCTCCCAGAGCCACACCTGGGCTGGCGTCACACGGAGACACAACAGTGCAGGGTCAGGTCTAGCGCCTATCCCCTAAGATTTCTCCTGTAAACCAGGCAGGAGGGGAAGCCACAGCTCTATCCAACATGCTTTACTGCCTCTACAGACACCCCACATCAGCCAGCTGGAGTGATTCTGCACACCAGATGCTACGGTGGAAGGCCACAGGCTGTGAGAGAACAGGACAATCCCAAAATTGTCCCTGTGACTCTTCTCCGTACCCAGCATGTGGGCCCAGGAAAGCAGAGCAGGGACGTGAGTGAAGGAGGTGCAGGCAACAGAGCAGAGAACAAAGCTGAGGTCAACTGACCATCATCCAGAATATGAGACTTAGCCCTGGCCTCAGCAAGACAATCCAACTCCATGAGGCAGCCACAAGCATCCTTGTTTTCCATCTTTTCCAAGTCAAAAATAGAACCTGGAGCACCTGACTCCAACGCCTCTGCTTCAACTGTTCGTCTTTCCCTGGTATTTTCCCTACATCCAAGCTCAAGTCATCGCTTTGCGGTTCTGGATACAAGATATTTTGCCTCCTCTCTAATCTGTAGTTGCCTAGGGAGACAGTGTGTCACCAGGAGAAGAGCTAGAGGGGAAGGAGCCCACTGAATCTGGCTCCAGGCTCCAAAGGGAGGTCTTGCATCTCCATCCAGCTTCACTCCTGGCTTGCCAGCTCTGACAGTTCATATCCTTAGGTCCCAGGTTTTTATGAACACAGTGATGGAGTGATTTGATCTCCTGTTGTGAGCTCCAGTGAAGTGTTACTGCAGCCATGCGTTTTGAAGGAGGGTGAGTGTAAAATTAAAGCAGGTTTGGAAAAAGAAAATTCCCTCTTTAATGTTTTCAGGTGCTTTGGGGCAGGATTTCAAATTGGGTATTGTTCAGAAGTTAAACCTCTTCATTTTTGATCTATTGCACAGTTTTATGCTGTATCTTACATACACTAATTTGTTCTCATTACAAAACCTTCCATGTAAATGCTTAATTTACAGCCCTACATGATGACAAAGACAGTCAGCAAGCCTGGAGCTACACCTTGCCTGCCAATAGCACACACAGCAGCTCAGGCTGTTCCCATCTTCTGTCTCTCCTTGATGCAAGACAGGGGCCCAGGACTGACATGCTGCTTTACAAGCTGGCACATTTCTCATTGCTGCTCCCTTTCAACAGCAGAAGTCTTGAATTTTACAAACACTTATATTTTCTCCTTTGGAACTCGGACATCCCAAGGGCTCTCTGTGTCAGGTTTTTGCTGTGACTCTTCTGTTTCATACAGTATGACCCAAGCTGTCCTGAGATCTGAATGCCAGTGCCACATGGTCCCTGAAGGAGAGGCAGATCTGCCCACACAGTCCGGTTTCACACTCCTGTTCTGCAATGGTGATGCAAACCCAAGGGCAGAATCAATCCACTGTCTTTGGTAAGATGCAGGTGGGAAAATTTTACAGCTCTTAAGTCAATTCCTTGAATCTTTTGGACAAATCTGCCTCTCTGACTAAACGTTCCCAGGGGGATTTCCAGGGAGAGAAGGAAAGATCATGCAGGGTCAGAACACAAGTGATGTGGGTGGAGTACCTGGCACTTGAATTGTGTCTTTGCCATCAAGCACTCTGTCATAACATTATCCCTCTGCTGTCACTGTACCACAAACAGAGCTTTGGAATGAAAACAGATGTTGAAACCCCATCAGGGTGTCATGGCTATTTCCCAATAACCACTTACTTAATCACAGGAGCTGTGTGCCGGCAATCATAGAATCATTAAGGTTGGAAAAGACCTCCAAGATCATCTAGTCCAACTATCCACTTACCACCTATATTACTCACTGAACCATGTCCCTAAGTACCTCATCCAATCTTTCCTTAAACAAGGGATGATTACTCCACCACCTCCCTGGACAACCTGTTCCAGTGCCTGACCTCTCCTTCTGAGAAGAAATTTCTCCTCATTTCTAACCTGAACCTCCCCTGGTGCAACTTGCAGCCATTTCCTCTTGTCCTATCACTAGTTATCTGCGAGAAGAGGCTGACCCCAGCTCCCCACAACACCTCCTTTCAGGTAGTTGTAGAGAGCAATGACTGCTCTCCTCAGCCTCCTTTTCCCCACACTAAATAGTCACAGTTTCCTCAGCTGCTTGTGTTCCAGACCCTTCACCAGATTCTGCTCCAGACACACTCCAGGGCCTTGATGTCTTTCTTGTAGTGAGCAGCCCAAAACTGAACATGGTCCTGGGCATGGAGACGCACAAGGAGACACTGACGTTCCAGCTATGAATATGTGAGGACTTGTTCATTTTACAGAGGCCATCAGGGCCACAACTTTCACTTCAGCCATCACACATAGAAAAATGGGATGCAATCTCTGCCATTTCTGGGCTATCACATTTGCCTGATAAACCTCTCATTATACACTACCCTCCTATTTTATGGATATGATACATATTTTGTTTTGAAAAGTGGCTTCTCACACAGTCAAAACTGAGCTATTATTCTGATTTGGTGTTTGCATTAGCTGTTGGCATCACTAAAAAGCTTCACAACTGCTTTCTGTTAAATAATCCTGACAAACTGAAGCATTGCACAGACAAAATTGTGTTAAAACCAAGGGAATATTCACACATCCATCTAGGGAAACAAAAAGAGCAAACATTTTGAATTTTGCTGTTCTCTACATTGCATGAATGAGGACAGCAGAGAGGAAATGGCCCAAGCATTCAAATATCTTGCCATTTTATTAGCAGGAGATGAAGCACCTCTGTGCAAAGAGCTGATGAGACACTTGGGGATAAGGAGGCCATATATAAGGTACACAAAGTGGTGACATAAAGACCCCAAAAAGCTTCAGAGAGTAATCCCTTCAGCCTTTTCCCTCCCACGTGTCTAGAAATCCCTGCCACACGTATTCCCTTGCTCTGCCCATGTACTGTGGGAACTGAGTGGTGGCAGAACCAGCTATATTTGAAAATATTGTGCAACTTCATTACTGTCAACTCGCAGTTATGTGATTTCCATCATCTCAAAGATGTGGCCGCAATGAGAGCCTAAATTCTTACAATTCATTCAAGCTGACACTATAAATAGCCCGCTGCATTTGTGGTGGAGCACAGAACTCCAGCGTTGGTGGGAGAAACAAGATGAAAGCAGTGATTTACAGAAGAAAAGCTGTGTTTTTCCTTTGATTACAGAGCTGTGGGAAGAACTTCTTATCTCCAGGATTAGTGACTGCTCTAGGCTTTACCCATTCTAGGCCAAGACTAAAGTTCAGAAACTCCTTGTAGCCAGTTTTAAAATTATTAGGATGTTACACAGTTGCAACCATTCAGCAAAGTGGCACCATGTTTTCAGGCATCTGTCAACCAACTGAAAGCTATGGCAAAGCTTCTAATATCCAGCAAATTCTGTGTAGGTGAAAGAAACCTCTCATCTATCTTCAGACATCTATATCCAAGCCAACTGTCTAGACTTCCTATGTAATGAGTGCAGAGAAACAGGCAAATGGGGTGCAATTCCCCTCATCATATTGCAGACATCTAAAATGGATTAATTGCTCCCTAATAATGCCAGAAATTATAGGGTTAGTCAAGAATTAGGCCAGATGAGATGTTTAAAGTGAAGTGATATGAGTTCTACTCATCTCCCTCCAGAAATGTTCACCACTGCTGATGATGCTTACTTGGGTGCTTGTAGACCAGCCACACACATTGGGTACATTCTTTGTTCTAACTTTGTTGTTATTCACTGGAAGAAGTTAAACTGATGTCCAGGATTTAACATGGGTGAGATGTGGCTCCGGGACCCTTTGGGGAGCACACATGGCTCGTACGGTGTGACGGAAAGTGCGCTGAAAGGCACGAGGCTGACTGCTGTGTGTTCCTACACGCTCGTTAACATAAAAGCAAGTGTGGGTGGAAATATGTTGAAGGATCATGGCAGTTCTCATTAATTATGAAGCTCAAGAGGAGCTCTTACTGCTTTTTCGCTGTATTTCCTATACTGAAATTAGTGCATTAACTGTTACTTAAACTTCAGCCATCAGTATAATTTAATCGTTAGCACAGTCTGGTTCCTGCTCTGTGTTTCTACAGTAAACCACCATGCCGCAGTGGCAGTGACTCTGAGGATTGTGGGACAGCACTCCACACAAATGCCACATGGGAAAATGGACCACACCATGTGATCGATGGGGTTTCATAGTTCTTGTGGCAAAGACTCTTCCTTATCCACAGGTTCAAAGAGAAATGGATTTTCAGAGAAGTTCAGCACACATTAAGTGGAGGCCTCCTGAAATTCTCTGACACCTCCTTGGTCCAAATGACCAACACAGGATCACACAGGCACTGGAGAACTCGGACTAGCTCTTTGTTTAAAGTCAGTAAATCTTTCACCTAAAGATGAAGTCCCTCTATTCAGATGAAGTAACTTTGTCACAGAGAGAAAAAAGATAAGGTATCCATGCAGATACAGAACTGTGTTGGTTGACAACTCCAGTTACATGTTGAACAACTGTAACTAAGCACAAGCAAAAGAAAGTAACTCAGGAGGATGAGAGCACTGAGAGACTGAAGGGAGATTTGGCTCTAGTGAGTGTAACATTCCTGGTAGAGAGGGAGAAAAACAACAACCCAGAGGTTAAGTAGTGGGTAAACTGTTCTAAGCAGCCCTCCTATCCCCACTGGTTATTGTCATGTTCTCTGTTAATACCCTAAAGCTTGCTTTTTTAGAGACTTGAAGATCAGGATGTCCTTTGCTTAGTTCATTTTTAAACATTAGGACAGCTGACAGTTGCACTTCATCCAGCTAGCAGTAACAAAAGGACTTTTGTGCCTGCTGACCTCAAAGGTGGGTCGATGTTTGCTGTATTTACCTGTAGTTTGCAGACTTGGGTATCGTAATTGGGAGGGGTTAGTTCCCCTTCCCAAAGCTGCTCAGGGCAGCAGCACAGCTGGGGGCAGAACTAGGTGGCCAGACTCAGGGTGTTATCATGGTGTGTTTCACTCTGCTCATGCATTTCTTTTCATATGCATCCAAGGTAGAGAAGAAAGCCAGCCTTAGTGCTCCTGGCCCGGTGTCCTGTACCCCAGCAGCCTACTTTACAAAGCCTCTGGGTGCCCCCACAAGCACAGTGTACCCTCGGGAAAGTACGAGTGGAAGATCGCTCATAATAAGGCGACTCTGTGTTTTTCCAGTTGTCAAAGCATCGTGAATACCAGTGCTGGCTGTTTGCAAACCATCTAAGCTCTGTCTCAGTGCATTACAAATCAAAATTACTTCTGGCCCAGTTACTACTTTTTATTGTATATCAAAAAATTCTTCCCCTCTTCTGCTGCTGCTGCTTCAAGTACAGGCAAGACCTTTCTCACTGCTGTCCAGGCTGTGAATTATTTTCTCTGACCGGGTCAGACAGGGTCTGTAACAAATTGGAGCCAGCCTGAATGTTATGAAATAAAGGCAATCTGTTTCCCTGTCATTTGGGTCCTGATACAAATATTATTTCAGAGCCAAGAGAAGCACCAGATGTTTGCTGCCAGAGTTGCAGAATGTGCAGTGACTGTGACAGGCAAGAGAGACCTGTTTCCTCAGCATGAACTAGAGGGTGTTAGAACATCAATGATGAGGGGACAGGAGCCCAGCCAAAACACTTCCCACCTGTACCCAGAACTTGAAAAAAGGTTTGGGTACCTACAAGCAAAGCTGTGTTTACTGGGGGAGAGAAACAAGCTCCAATTCTGACACTTAAGAAAAAAGCCAGAGTTGTGAGATGTCTCCAGGAAACAATGTGTGGAGCTGGTGTGGACAGCTGGCCTGACTGTGGGCACTGACCACAGAAACATCTAGTCCTGCCATGTCGGTTTCTTAGCCTGTAATTCTTTGGAAAAGCAAGGCTATCCCCAAAACGGCACTGACACTGTAATTTAACATCAGGCAAGCTTTCCCAGAAGATCCCAAAGTACATAAGAAACAATCTTCACCACAAGCAGCAGCACAGACAATCGAAGCACGAAGAAGTTTACACGACTCGGAGTCCCAGGCAGGACCACACCTCCAGCCCGGTAATTCCCAGTCACCGGAGCAGCCGATCAACTCACCGTTCCCAGCCGGCTCTGCTCACCTCGTGAGACACAAGCCTCATTAATGAGCTCTGCTGGCTCCACACTGCCGTGCCGAATACCCGCGGCTTTCTTGTGCAAGGCAGGAGTAAGCAAAAGGTAGGAGGCCATCCGCAGTGCAACCAGCTGCCCTCTCCTTCCTGCAAATGCGTGTATGTTTCTAATTAGCGAGAGGTTTCATCCAACGACCCTGGTCAATCTAACTGAAATACCACAGTAATGAGCACAGCACAGACACACAGCTCGTGATCTTGCTTCAGCATGGATGCAGGGCAATTGGCTGCAATGGCGAGCACTGGGTGGTAATTAAACTGCATTTTCTTCTCTTTCCACAGAAATGTCCGTTTGTGACACAGGCACAGGTACAGAGGAACTAGCTCACCAGTGTCAGGGCTTCAGTTTTCCCACCATGGTGTGTCTCTGCCATCAACCCATTCAACCAGCCACTGAGCTCAGCTGGCATTTTCCAGAGTGACACTAAAAAGTTTAAAGATTCAGTGGGATATTGTCACAAGGAGGAGATGATTTCTTTACTCAGAACTAATAACACATCTTGTGACTGCAGCGTAGCAGGATGCCCCAGATGACCTCCACTCTGCAGCTGGGTATTGCTGCAGCCACTGCTGGGCAGAAAGGGACTCCCTAAATCCCACTTTAACTAAAACAGATGCAGAAAGGTTGAGAAGGTCTGGTTTTTCGCCAGGTGTTCGTTTGCATTTTAGAATATTTATTACTGAAAATCCTTTATAATGTGGATTTGGACTGTCAAATGCTATGATATAACCCAGATCCAGGCACTTAACACACACTTCTTCAGTTTCCTGCTTATTTAGTTTTGTTAATTGCACTACATAAATTGTATTCTAGGCTCCAATAAGGAAGAATCACTGCAAGAATGCTGCCAGTGGGGCTTTCTACAGCATGCTGTACTGGGACACATCAAAAGTGGACTTAATCTATTTTCTGTTTTTAGTGCTGGTACACAATGGAAACTCCCTCCATCTCCACAACTGTTTTCACTGACAGTGAAAGAGGAACAATAATGCCAACCTGGTCTGTGAAGTGTCTTTAATTGCACAGACTAAATGTAGGAAGTACATGTTAAATAGCTTATGCCACCCACTCTAGTATTTGTCTCAGCTCTAAATACCTACAGACAAGCTTGGTGAATGCTGCCAATGCTCAGTCCTTCTCTGTCCTGCCTCCCAACAACACAGACACACTACACATGGCTGGTGGAAAATGCCAACTTGCTGGCTGTGAATCTATAAAAGAGAGAAAGGAACGGAGGTAAATGGTGTGTTCCCCTATCCTCTGTAGAAACAGAATCTGAGGAAGGTGGCAACAAATGTGAAGCTAACAAGTGGAAAAAGACAATTAACGTAAATTAACCTGTGGAGTTCAATGTCAGAATATATTACAGGTAATTAAGATCATTATATTGCAGCAGTAGCTCTGTTAATTCTAATTAGAATAAAAACCTATGAGACAACCTTTAACTCTTGATGAAAAATAAACTCCTCTAAACAAATTCTGTAATGATATTGCACTCCAGGTTTGCCTCTCTTTCCTTTGAGCCCATGATAACAGCTTCTCTGAGGGGCTGTTTGCTTGAGCAGGCTTCTACCACATTCCTGTAGGCAACTCGCCTGTGCCTTTCATTTCATAGTCTTTGCAATCCATCTACGAATGCTTGTGGCAAAAGAAGAGGAACATCTGATTGCTATCTGGGATATTTATTGAAGAAAGGAAATACAATAGAGCCTTAAAAGTATGAAGGGAGGCATGTCACACCCATATAACATGTAAATTGCTATGTATAGCTAAAGAAAAGCGATGAAGATATTTGCAAACTAGGCTTAAAATGTCATGGAAACAGCTGCCCTCTCAGCAGACTGAAAATTCATTTCCTTGTTGTATGCAGGCAAGTACAGCAGAGAAACCCACCCACTCACACCCATACCTGTGTATCACACCAAGAGCTCTGATACTTTGGCTGACTATAAATAACAGCCAAAAATATGAACAAATGATCACATCTCAGAGGGGGGTTTTGGTGGGGGCTTTTGTGGAGTTTTTTCTGGGTTTTTTTACAAGTGGGCTTGTTTTAAGGGATTATTAATACTTTGAGACATCAAGGTTGTAAAACAAAGCCACGACCATATTGCAGTTACGGAGAAAACTGCCTTGAGAGTGACATACTGCGATGACCTTCAGGTCCCACAGTGAAGGAGCTGAACTCCAATGCTTTCCCCACTCACAATCCCCACTCACACAGATCCCACTTCTCTGGGCTGACACAACTGGCCTGTGGAAGAAGAGCTGAGGAGATTGTGCTCTGTCCTATGGTTGTTTCCACAGAAAATAAAGAGGAAATTAGATGTTAGCCCCTGCAAACACCACTGCAATCTCGCAGGGCAGTTTCACTCCTCTTATCTGGGGAGACCACAAAAACTCCACCCCACTGTATTTAAAGATCAGTTTGTGTACCTGGTAGATCTAGAAGCACACAAGCAGGTCAAGCTGGGCAGCAGATGAAACAAAACTAGAACCTTGTTGGCTTCGTCCTGTCGTTGCTGCCTTCAGACAGTATTGCTCTGAGAGGAGTAACAAACACTGTCAGCCTCTATCACAGAAGCCATGACATACTTCTCCCACACCAGTGTGGGCTTGAAGGAGGTGGATGCTGTTCCCAACACACAAGACCTGTCCCACAACAGTTTGGGTGTTTACTTTCCCAGGAGCCCTGCCTGCAGCCTGCCAAAGCCATAGGCTTAGCTGGGACATGCTGCCACCCAGCTCTGCAGGAAGCTGGTCTCTGATCATTGCAGTGAAAGGTTTCATGCCACCACCTTCCACCTCCACAGCCCTCTGGCCTACAGAAGGCTGTATGATGTCAATGAGAAGGATGGCTGTCATCCAATGCAGTGCAATCACATCCCAGTACCCAGTCCTGGAAAGCAGTCACTTCCCAGCCTGCTGATTTCAGTGGGGAACGGACACCCTGATGCAGCAACAGTCCTAAGTGCAGGTTTAACTTCTGAAATCCCCATGAAATCGATTAGAGTAGACCACTCATGACAGACAGTGCCATACCAAGTGTGCACAACCTCCTGTCAGGATCAGGTCTTCCCCTGTATTGCAGTGTTTTGAGGCAGCAGAACATGGGTGCAATGGGTTGTCATTTGAGACAGCACTAAGCTTTTAGTTTGTAAACCCTTTATTGCCTCAAGAAAGATCCACTTTGCCACAGCATTTGATTTTCCAATTATATTCCTGCCTTTTACCCTGCTTTCCAGCTGCACAGGGAAGTCAAATGCCTTGCTCAAGGTTACACTGACTGACATGCTGGGGAAATAAAGACTATTTCTGGCAGCTGAGATGGCTTTTCAATCATTCATTTCCATAAACCTCCAGTTTTAATAAACTGATTTATAACCTACGATCCTGCCAGATGAAGGGTGTGTAGTTCACCTGTGCCACTTTCACTTGACATGCTTGTGTATGCACACCCATTCCACAGCACCTTCAGCATGAGGTTATTTTCAATAAGTAACAACAGCATTTCCATTCTGAGATGAGATTTACTGAGCACAGTTGTGTGTGTGACAGTGCACCAAACGAAGGGACGTGCTCTAAAGGGCAGTTGACTGTACTCTGGTTGCACTCTATTAAGCTATCACATCCACTAACAGCTAAGCCCAACAAAGCAGCTGACTGATAAACTGCCCAATCAAACCCATTCCTATAGCTGATGTGTATTTATTTAACAACAAAGATTGCATGTGCAGCTTTGTCTTTCTCTATTCTGCTCCAATACATCTCCCAAGCCAAAGTAATTGAGTGCAGGTGGCATTTGTAGCACTGTATCATCTATCTCCAGGAGCTGAACTCCTGAAAGGCAGAGGAAACCAACAGCTCACACTCATGATTCTATGTATGATCTTCTGGCCTCTTGGCACCTCTAGCACCTCGTGTCAGCATGCATTTCAGGAGGCTGCTATCTAAGAGTTTACTGATCAGACAAAGAGGGTTGTATCTGAAGGGCAGTATAGTCAGAGAGGACTTAGGGTGCATACAATTTAAATAGCCCATTCTGCTTGGGAAGCAGCTTGCCTGAGAAAGAATCCTCCTATAGTGCAGCAGTAAACAGTATCTTATATTAATGACAAATACCAAACAAGTAACCAGACATGCTTATTAACATGCATATAACCTGCACAAATGTAATTTGTGAGTCTAAGTAATTAAAGGAAGAACTCAGCTGCACTCAATGCAGTGGACAAAGGCCACATCCAAGGCCAAAACTCTTCTTGGGCAAACATTTCAAATTTTCCTGTTTCAGTCTTGCTACCTGCTTATTGGTGGAATCTTTTTCCCAGCAAGCGTGCTGCCAGGATGAATGAAGATTTTACCCATTCAGTTAAACTGGAAAGCTACATCCCAGTGCAACTAGGAAACTCTTATAAAAACATACTTAGATCTAGCAAACTGGCCCACTCTCTGCTGATATGAGCACTGAGTCCAGGAACTATGTAAGAGTGGTGAAGAGAGGGAAGCAATGCTGGTGTAGCAATCAGCCTCTGTCACAGCTCTGGTACCAGCCTAACAGTCAAAAGCAATACCTGCATGAAAAGCTTTGCTTGGCAGCTTGGAAATCCCCAAGGCAAATGCTGTTTTGGAGGATGCTATTTCCCAAAGCCCGAGAAAACATGTTAAACACTTTTGTAGGTCAGACAATGAATTGCTATGTATTTTTATGGGTAAGAGAGTGTCATTCAACACCCTTTCACCTCATCAATTAAGTTCTGTCTTCAAAGTATGGGAGTACAAGTACCAAGAGGGTAAATGCTACTATATAACATTATTTGCATACCATGTCTATTAAATCTAAGCAACATGCCAAGATAAGAGAGCTGCAAGAAAAGCAGAAAACCAAACCTAATGCAAAACCATCCTGATAAACTGTGGAAACAGATGGAAAATCAAAATGTAATTCAGTTAGGAGAAATGACTGTACAACTCTAGATTCATCTGGATGAATAAAGAAAAGAGAGGAGAGGCAGATGGGACACACCAGAGAAACTGGCTACAACAGCCTGAAAACCCAGCTTCAGCCAGTGATGTGCTCTGAGCAAAAGGTAAGTCAGGGATCGTTTCTGTTCAAACTGATTAAATTCCTGTTACAAGCTGCTTGAAACAAGGCACACACAAAGCCAGTTGTTCTTCAGTACTGGCTTCAGACTGTGCAGTTCACCCTGGGAATGATCACAGGACTAAACCCCGAGCTGTTTGCTCTGTCTGGGGTGTCCCTGCCCGCAGGGGCGGAGGCATCAGCAACCACAGCAATAAAAAGCAGTGGCCACACCAGCTGGCAGTGGTTTCCTCCCTTCGTGGCTCCAGGACAACAGCTCATATTTTATTCATGAAAAATTAGGCCTCTGGAGGTCTAAGTAAAAAAAAAAAAAACAAACCCAAACCCAACCAGGAAGTAAATATTTCTCGGGGGCACTCGGCAAACGTCCCAGACATCAAGAAGGAGAGGCAGGGCTGGATGCACGACAGTTCACTCCCTCCCAGCCTTCCCGTGATGGTAGGAAGAGGGTCACAAAGGGCAAACTGCACCCTGAACGACCCGTGCGGTGACCCAATGCAGCAATGGAACAGACTGGGACACCAGCAGGGTGAGCAGGGAGTCACTGCACCGCAGGGTAAACGCATGCTGCAGGGTCAGCGTGGATGCATGCCCCAGGGGGATCCCTCCACGGTTTGCTTTGGAGGTGCTCATTTGGATACTTACACCAGCCGTGTGCATAAGCTGCTGCTCTGAGTTCTCCAGAAAAATCTCTCCCACTTTGCCACGCTACTCTAAGGTCCTAAAGCTGCAAAGGCTGTTGCACACGTGTTCAGAACAAGGTGTGCCTGACCTCCGAAGAAGCATCCTCCTGGGAAAAGAGACCTTGTCCCGCCACACAGTCCTCTATCTCCTTGTGTCCCCAACAAGAAAGCCCATCCTCTGTATCAGCAGAGAAAAGGACCTGGGTGTTGGACTCGATCTCTGGAGGTCCCTTTCAACCCCTACAATTGTGTGATTCTGCTCAACCCCTCCCTGAGAAGACTGAGGTGAGGTCGCAGGGATTGCTCCTCTGCACAACAGTTGTGTGCAGAGGAGCAATCCCTGCTCCCCTCACAGTCACACCTAACGCTGCCACAGCACTCTTGCTCACAATTTTTGGCTTCCTACCACTTTCTGACAGATACCTAGAAGAGGATACATGCAGGAGAAGATTTATTTCTTGAGAATTACAAAAGCAACGTAGCATTTTACATTAACATCCGTCCTTCATTGTTTTAATTACTGTCTAATGAATATTAACCCTCAGAATAGCTTCCCTGCAGTGCTGAGCAAATGAGGAATGAGTCACGGCATGGCAGTCAGAATGAAAGGGAAGGAATGGGAAAAAACAAGACAATAAAACCCCCCATACATCAGGAGAGGCATAAAAATGCACCCTGGGATGCAGCGGCCAACATTCATTTAATAATGGCAACATTTTATATGCAAAGCTTTCCTGGGGGGCTGTAAAACATGGATTAATAATGGCATGTGGTGGGAATAGATAAAATATAAGTTAATATTTAAGGTGCTCTTTATGATATAGAGGTATGAAGGGAGAAAGAGAACATTATCAGTGCAGGCATCTCCTAAACTGACTGTTGCAGAGAGAAACTTTAAAAGCAAGAAAACCTCCTAGAGGCCACCCTCAGATTAGGTCCTGGTTTTACTGACATCCATGGGAGTTTTCTCCCGTGCTGGAGACTGGAACCACACTCCTTTCTCATTAGCTAGCTCGGCTTGAAAATCCCGCCCAAGCATCCAGCTGTCTGGAGCATGCTCAAAGCCCACAGAAAACCCAAGCTCAGGAAGGCAAATTCTGAGCTGGTACCAGAAACCTCAGCTTTCAGAGCCAGGACAAAACTTAGTCATTGATAGCTACAAAATCAAATTGCTATAGTCCCAGAACAGAACAGTGTACGTGCTCTAACCAAAAGCCAGCTTAAACAGACATTTTAAAAATTCAGCTCTTTAAAAGCTTTACCAAAAGTCAAGCTTTGATGAAACAAAACATTTAAATAAAAGGCGAGCAAAAATCCTCAGAACATGAATGTTTCTGCTGGGTGTGCTGTATCTTAAACTTCCATCAGGCTTCTGCAAGCCTGACACCAATTATGGTGGTCTTTATCCAGAGGAAGCCCAAAAGCATTTACAAAACCTGATGTAGAATCTGAAATGTATAAGCATATATATACCTGGATATATCCTGATGA
Source organism: Heliornis fulica (assembly GCA_013399135.1). Classification (NCBI taxonomy): domain Eukaryota; kingdom Metazoa; phylum Chordata; class Aves; order Gruiformes; family Heliornithidae; genus Heliornis; species Heliornis fulica. Next base: position 19,995 of record VXBZ01000609.1, read on the forward strand.
CAGCCCATCAGTTAACCAAAATAAACTAAATATAATAAACATCCCATACCTAAGCAGTGGCCTCAGGCTCCTCCAAGCCAATTTTGACAGAAGCACTGTATCCTGTGACTTGAAGGTCAAAGCTGTACAAACCACTGAGGAAACTGGTGAGCCCAGTTTCTACCACACCAAAGTGCTCTTAGGTGCTTTGGGATGCATGAAACAAAGGACAAAGACTTCCCCTTTCTGCTACAGCTAACACTGCTTTGTGCAAGTGCCAGTAAAAAAAAAAAACACCTACTGAAGCTAATGTTTAACTTTAAGTGATTAGATTAACTGTTATTTTGACAAGCCATTAAAGCAGGATTTACCAGTGACTAGACAAAACAGGCAAACCATCTCGTTTTGCTTAAAATGTCTTGTTTTACATAGCACTTAAACGCTCTATCACTGCAATGACAAATTACTCTGCTGCTTAAACGGAGCACTTTCCACACGGGAACTCACTGTCCTCTCCTGCTGCCTTTGTGTTTCGGAGCGCTGCCACCATACTCAACCTGGCTGCAGGGAAGTCAGGTGTTTCCAAGGAAGTCACTACACACCCAGAGATACTGCAAACCGGCCCGTGAGGCTCGCTGACTCTGACAGGATTTGGTTGCTTGGAAGGAGCAGAATCCAGATGACTCATGGAGGAAAGAGAAGCTTTTTCTCTCCTCACACCCATTTCTCAAACTTCTGTGATAACTTCCAAACCATAGTACTAGGAACAATGAACAACAAATGTCTTTAATAGGGAATATACTGAACCTAATTAAGGCAAGGGAAATTCAGGGAGTTATCCCAAGTAGAATGGAGCCTGGATTGCGGGGTTACTATCCAAAGGTTTACCTCCACAGAGTGTCCTGTCACATCTCATTTGAAAGTTGCTGCCTAGAGCTCTTGGGCCACCCTAGAACCATGATGGGCTGTGGCCAACTCACACTGTGCAGTGCTGGCCAGTGCAGCAATGAGGCTTTGTTAGACTTTGACCCCACAAACAGAACACACCTTCACCCAGTAACTCGGGACCCTTTCCTTTTGTTTCTCCCAGACTCAGGAAAGGTTCATAAACCATGTTCTCTTGGGACAACTGAAGTCCAAGTGCATATTTCAGTATTACACTCTAGACAATACAATAAAACAAGCCATCATTTAAACCTTAAGCTACTATGCAGCCACTAAAGCAAATCTTCAGAATACAAGTTATATTTTTCTTTGCACATCTAAGCAAAACCACAACAAACATTTGGAGTAAAATTCACCTGCACACAGAGAGGAGATAACAACCACATTTTTATTTATGACAGAATTTTCTCTCTTCCTCTCTCATGAGCACCCTACAGTCAAGCCAGACTGAACCCTTACCTTTTGCTAACTTCCTCACTTATGCTTTAGGAATGTCCTGGTCTGGAATACTACAGCTCTTCCTTCTGATATTTCTAGATCCATGCTCCCCAGACTTGAAGGAATCCAGAGTGCTGCAGCCTGGTAATTCCTGGGCTCCTGATAAACAACATTATTGCATTTTCATCTTTAACCTACAGAAAATGAGCACAAATGAATGTTATTTAAGATTTACTTTACCACATTCAGCCAAACAAGGTCTCTGATCAAGTTTTACCCAGCATTTAGAGACTATACACTGCTGAAATGGATGGCATTATGTCATGCAGTGCCAATTAGGGGCAGTCAGTGGAGAGTATTACCAGACTGTTGATGTAAGGAAGGAAGATGAGACAGTACAAATGCCGGATACACTACAGGGAAGCATTGTCCTGTATCATGGCTGCATCACACCTGACCAAAAATCAAGCAATACTGTAACTATTAAAGACAATTAAATACACTTTGTACCAACTTCATTGCAAATTTCTCTTGATGTTTCTGACAAACACTAATCAAGTCAGTCTATGTGCTCAGTGTTATGAGAAATGGGGGTCAGACAAATGTCTGAAAACACAAAGCAGCACACTGGTGAACCAACGGGTGAACCCAGGCTGTCTCCTTCCACTTCCAACTATTGGATGGTGCCATCCATCAGGGCTTAGCTGACACAGCCCTCAAATCACTCCTCTGGTTTTGCACCAGCCTGGGGCCAAGCCTTAAATCACAGGCTCACAGAGCTGTCATGTTCCTTTTTCTTCATCAAGATACTTTCTCTATGCAAGGGATTCCCAGCGAGGCACCCACTGCTGCAGGATGCTCCTTGCAGCATCAGTGTTTGGCAACAGAAGTCATGTATGCAATTGCTTTCTCACTTAAATGGAGGAGTCCAAGTCCTGCCCAGAGGCTGATGTTTGTGGGAATGGTCATTAATGGTGACACGAGATCCTGGCACGGAGCAAGAAGGGTACAAGGCCAGTCCAGCCTGAGTGGCAAGTGCAAGTGGCCTAGGGCTCACGGGGTTAATGCCATGCAGAGGAAAGCATGGCAAGCACAGAAGGTCAGTCCCTTCTCCTACACTTCACTCATTCCCCCCTCCCACACTTTTGGCTTTATCAACAGTGCTAGTAGCCAACAGTTGCACTTTGCCATGTAGGAAAATACACCTAAAGAATTCACCTTTTTTTTTTTTTTTTTTTTTTTTTTTTTTTTTTTTTTTGTAGACAGGAGAGAAATTCAAGGAGAAAGTCTCTTGACTGTCACGGTGACCCTGTATGGCTTTAATCCAGGTGTCCGTACTCCCTCTGCTGACTAGAACTGTAACCACACGTCTGGTCTCGTACTGGACAATGGGTCTCGGTTATGTGCTAAAAAAAAAAAATTGCAACTATATTGTAAGTCCAAAACCAGGGCAATAGGACTAGCAGGTCACTGCTCCTGAGCCCTTTTCTTGTAACCTTGGGTGAAGCACTGGACAAATTATACTCTGTTCCTCAGCACATGCATAAAAATCGTAATAAAGCTGCCCAGGCTTAAACTTGCAGTGATCTAACACCACTCTTTTAAGTGATTTTATGTCTTTGTAGAAGAGAATGTAAATATATCCAACATTAGAGTCTCCTGGTAGCAATAAGCTGAAATTTTTCTTTCCAGGTACTCTGTTGCCACAGTCTGTGACTTGCCTCACTTCTACCTGTATGAATTTCCTCACTGTGGACTAAGACAGCATGCTGCTTATAATTTGGTGCCATAGCATTGAAAAAAACTAATTTAAAGGTATTAATGAAAATGTAAAAAGCAATAAGATGCTGTAAATAGAAGCACTCAGGTGCCGGGGCAAGCAGATGTCACGCTGCATTTACTCAGACTGTTGTGCTGTAGCTACCAGAGGTGCTAACAGGAGAGGAAGGATGAGGCAGTGGATGGGGACATAAAGTAGGAGATGTCAGCGTGCTGGTGGGGAGCGGATGCATGACCTCAGCCATTCTGTTTAGGAAGGAATTTTAAACAGTGTATATAACATTTGCTCAGATCAGCACATCTGTACCTCCCAGGGACATTCTACAGATAAACATCTGAAGAACGGAGGGGTGCCATGATGCTATGAGGACAAATTGCTCTCCTGTGTCATCCCTGGTTTTCCTCCTGGAGCTCAAGCGCAGCAGCTCCACAGGAGTCAGGGCTCCTGTCAGTCTGAGTGCAGACACGTCAAGCCCACGCAAACCTTAATACGGCGATGCCCTATTTCACAAAGCGCCAGTCCAGCCTCCCTCCTAACCCCTCCATCACCACTGGTGCTCACACCAGCCTTGCTTCACGCTGTCAGCCTCGGTGAACGCAAGTTACAACAGTTAGTAGCATCAAAACTCATTGCACTGTCTCCAGCCTAACTGTGTGAAAGGGAGAGAGCGGGCAAACAGGGAGTAGTCTCAAAGGGGACTGCAGGCTCCGCACTGCCCTGGCAGCCAGACCATCTGTGCTACGTGACCTACTTGCGGCTGCTGAACAACAGCAGGCTGCAAGAGGTGGTGGCAGCTTTAACTGGGACTGCAGGGCTGGCAGGGAACGGGCAGCTGAAGGAACTTTGCAGCTCTCTTAACACTGTAGTTTAAGGTCTCAGCTCCTGGCCTTGCAGATCTGCTGGATAACAGGTATTGGTGTTGGCCTTAACGATAATGGTAAGCTGAACACATTTATTTATCCCAAAAGCAAAATGACCTTGAATACAAGAGAATTCTCCCCTGCCTCCCCAAACCACTGTATGTAAGGATGTTTTTATTGCCTCTCTGCAGTGATTATGCAGTACAGACACATACTTCCACTAACAACTGCCTAAAGGTAGTTTCCTCTCTGGTGCTTTGTTCCCATTGCCTTCTGGATTTTTGTCCAGGTTTCAGCAGGGATAAAGATCTTTCCCAGCAGCTGGTGCAGGGCTGTGTTTGGGTTTTAGGATGAGGATCACATCCATAACACATGGATGTTTTAGCTGTTGCCAAGAATTCAGGGACTTCTCAGTTTCTCATACAGCCCTGCCAATGAGGTGGGGATCACCCAGGAAGCTGGGAGGTGACACAGCCAGGACAAGTGACCCAAACTGGCCAGAGGGATATTCCATACCATGTGATGCCATGTTCCTCTTGTAACTGGGAGGGACATGAGGGGCTGGGGAGCATCTGGAAGTCTCATGCAGCATCGACTCCAGGGTGATGGCTGAACACCTGCCTGCTGATGGGAAGTGGTGACTGAATTTTGTGCTTTGCTTGCATGTGTGGGCTGGGCAGTTAGCTGGGGTGGTCTTCTGCAGCATCGGCTGTGGGTGGAGAGAGATTGTGTGTTCATGACTTGTGTATATATTATTAATACACATTATAATTACTATCTTCCTGTTTCTGTGTGTGCATCCTATTAAGCTGTCTTTACCTCAACCCACGACTTCCCTCTTTCACTCTTCTAAATCTCTCCCCCATCCTGCCAGAAGGAGTGAGCAAGCGGTTGCATGGTGCTGTCTGGGGCTAAACCATGACAGTTGTACACCTCACATTACCCATCACAATTTTATCACTGTTGCTTTTCGCTGTCTTCAGCTACAACTTCACTTTTATAATCTTCACTAATATTAACTTCTTATTTGAACTATAAACTTGCTACCTTCAGCTTCACCAACCATAGCATGCAAAGCAGCAATTCTTTTGCCACAACTTCTGCATTTACCTCTGATGAAACTTGTTGCATTGGGCTTTACTTTTCCTGTAGGAGCTAAAGCACAAGCACCTGTCTGGAACTGATCTGAGAAGAGCCTCCACAAGGTCTTTAAAGGACTAGTTGTCAACATCAAGCACCTGCAGCTAGGATGACCACAAAACCCCTGTCTATTTCTCTGATGGAGATCTCCATTACAAACATGCATTTGAAAGCACACAGGAGGATCATTCCCCTTGTTAAATTAAATCCATAGCCACAAATTTGTACTTTATATTTAGCAAGCTTTTTCTATATATCATGCAGTGTGGGAGGCAGGTCAGAAAAAATAAGCTTAAATTCAGGGTTAGCCTCCTTTCAGGATAATACAGTGCATCTACTGCATTCATGTGCATTCAGGCACTGCTAATTACACATTGGAAGAGTTCTGCAACTTCAGCACTGAATTTGGAATTAATTTGATCCCAGATGTATCCTGTCATCTCAACAGACAGACTACAATAGAAACAGTTCAGATTTTGGGACAGAGAAGGGCTTTAAACTTTCATCTCAGATCTGCCTATCCACCTGCCACACACATCCCTGTTGATACTGCTGCACTCTCAATACTTTTCACATTTGGCAAACTACAGAACCACTACAGATAAGCAAGGAGTTACTGCCTACACAGGGGCTGCACAGCTTTAGAAGACTCTGCTCCAGAGCACCGCACACATTGCAACTGGTTAGTAAAAACACATCACACCATCTGTCATCAGGCTCTCTGCAACAATTCATATGAACAGCCTTTCCTACTGTCCTTCGGATGCTTATCAGCAGCAATCCTGCACACAGAGTGGCAGAATTAGTGCTGGCCAGGACCATTATATCTTATCAAGAGGCTGGTACTTCCTAAGAGTGTAACAACTGTTTAATTTGGCAAGAAACCACAGCATGTCCGGTGTGCTCTAGTGAGACTTTTATGACCAGTTGCACTATGTGCAGCTGCAGTATTTCACTGTCTCACACTGGGCTCTGCTGAGTACTGCAGTATGTTAAATTCAAATACAAGAGTAACACTGGGATCTTGAGTTATTAGGGGAACAACATATTCATCCAGCATGTCTGCTACAGTCTGCTACCAAAAAAAAAAAGCCAACTGTCCCACCCTCATATGCCACATAACTCTGTTAATTTTCCACTTCTCCTCCAACAGAAGTGAAGTTAATCCAGTTAGTTCAGCCAGCCCCACAAATACTACAGCCCATTTACAATTTCATTCTTTAATAACACTTAACCTAAACCCACTATGAACTGCATACAGCTATCAATAAATAAATAATGCAAAACAAGATTAAAGCACTGACTACCTGACACAAAAACTCTGACATGAGACTGCGCTTTGTGTAACGGAAACTTCACACTCCAGTAAGGAACTCAACAAACTCCACTGCTGTCAGGCCACAGGCAGAAGTGGTTCCACGGGCTGATAGCAATGCTTTCATCTGTAAACGTTCATGTGCCAACCTCAAAACATCAAGTATCAGGCACTGACAATAACACTGGAATGCAAATGTTGTGGCAAGAAAAAGGAAGTTACTCCCTTAGAGAAGCATCGCTGCTGATCCAGGGCTTCAAGTACAGTCCCAGGGTCCTGTCTCAGCCCAACCTGAAATTAGAAACACTTCTTAGAGCCCAGTCCGCCGGGAGTCCCTTCTGCCCCGACCTAGCACAAGTGTCACTGATTACACGAAGCACCAGCAGATCTTTAAAGTTCTATCAGGGTTCCAGTAGCACAGACACACAGATTCTAAGGTAGCACCAGAGCCTCCATTAAACAAAACTCACAGCGTTCTGCAGTGCAGCCTTTATTGCTTTCATTGTATGGGGAGAAATAAAGGTAGCGAGAAGAGACCAAGGTTCCTGCGGTACGAACAGCTTCGCTTCACTAACACTTAACCCGTCAAAGGGCACATTAAGCAGCCAGGCTCCAACGCAGCCGAGCACAAGCCCACTCCCCGCGCTGCGAGCGGCCCCCACACCCTCCACGGCCAGTCCAGCCTCAGCAATGCTCGGTCTGCTGCCCCCCTCCCCGTCCTGGCCTTCCACACCCCGGCTCTCCTCAGTCAACCCGCAGGGCACCTGAGGGGGCGCCGGGGCCTAAGAGGGCGCCGAGCAGGTCCCGCCCCGGGCAGGCCCCACCACCTCTTGGCCGTCCCGCCCCGCGAGGCGGGCCCCGCAGCGCGGCCCTCCCCTCACGGAGGCGGCGCGCAGACGGGCCCGGGCTGCACGGGATGGAGATGGAGGTTGAGGCGGTGGAGGACGAAAAGGCCGGGCCCGCGGCGGGCGAGAGGCGGGGATCCACCGGTCCCCCGGGAGCCACCCCCGCCGCCGGCAGCCATTACGAACTG
>VXBZ01000609.1:27535-45045 GCA_013399135.1 Heliornis fulica
TGCCGTGCTGTTGGCGGGAGCTCCTGCAAGGCCGCCGGGCCTGTACCCCTTCACCGCGGAGGGGATTGGGTGGGCTGCTGGCTCCCTGCCGGCCCTGGGCATGAGGATGATCGGGGGCTGGAGCACNGGAAGGCCGAGGCCGAGCGGCCATTGGCGCGGTGCGGAGCGGGGGGCGGGGCCTGGCGGCGCCTAGCCTATGGGAGGGGAAGAGGGGCGGGGCGTGCCGTACTGTTGGCGGGAGCTCCTGCAAGGCCGCCGGGCCTGTACCCCTTCACCGCGGAGGGGATTGGGTGGGCTGCTGGCTCCCTGCCGGCCCTGGGCATGAGGATGATCGGGGGCTGGAGCACCTCCTCTATGAGGACAGGCTGAGGGAGCTGGGCTTGTTCAGCCTGGAGAAGGCTGCGGGGGGACCTCCCTGCAGCTTTCCAGGGCTTAAAGGGGTCCTACAGGGATGTGGGAGAGGGGCTGTTCCCCAGGGAGTGCAGGGATGGGACAAGGGGCGATGGCTTCAAGCTGAGAGGGCACGGTTAGATCAGACGTCAGGGAGAAATTCTTCACTCAGGGTGAAGCCCCATGGCAGGGGCTTGGGACTAGATGAACTTTGAGGTCCCTTCCCACCCAAACCAGTCTGTGATTCAATGGTTCTATGATTTAGTGTTGTCCAACACTGTACTTGGCAGTCAGGGAGGGCCCTACAGTGTTTGCATGAAAAACACATCAAGTCATCTTTGTACCATGTTATCTTAACATAATCCTCATTTTCTGTCAGTGTAAAGCACTAATAAAGCTTATGACATACTCCAGATGATCCTGCTTGGGCAGGGGGGTTGGACTGAGTGATCTTTCGAGGTCTCTTCCAGCTCCTAATATTCTGTGATTCTGTTACATACTGATGAGTGGGGGTTTGTCTTTCAGGGTGGAAAAATACAGACCCATGAAATTATGTGAAATAGTTGGAAATGAAGATACTGTGAGCAGGTTGGAGGTGTGTATCACCCTTTTATCTTAATGGGTTAATTCAAACAGCATAAAGCTGCATATATGTACAGACTATTAAAAACACTTTTGTATTTTTACATCTGTACCTGAACACATGGAAGAAAACTTCCTGATTTACTTAGGACATGTTTGGTGATGCTCTAAGGAAATACACCTTCTTGAATTGGGATATTGTTTGAATTGGCTCTGTTTTGATACAATTTAACAAATATGTAGCTGCTATAATATCGTTTCAATGAATAAATATAATTTATGTAACAACAGAAATAAATGTAAACATAATGTTTTTCTGGAAGAAAAATAGTTTCCTTTTAAACATACTAGTTTGTTAACACAGTATTTGTAAACAGAAAGCTTAGTCTAGTGAACTTATAACAGGTGCAAAGGAAAGGCAAGAGTACTAAAGATCTGTGGGATTAAGTGCTTTGAAGGTTTTCTTTATTGTTCTGGGGACTGACTGCTTCAATTAAAAAAATGCAAAAGCAACAAGGTCCAAAAAATGAAAACGTTAGGGAAGAATCGATTTGCTTTACTTCTTGTGCTTATAATAGGATTTGAAACTATTTATTCCCACTATTTTCTTTTATAATTTTTGTTATTGTTCATTCTTAGGTCTTTGCAAAGGAGGGGAACGTACCAAATATTATAATTGCTGTAAGTATAGCTGTGCTGTTCTATTTCACTGTGTTGGTCCTGGCTTCTGAAATCTAGCAGCAGTAGCCTCCCACTGTAGGTTTGCATTGTGCCTGAATGTATTGCTGAGAGAGATGCTGAATGCACGTCACAGAGCAGCGTTCTCAGCAGAATACACAAAAACTAACCTGGCCTTCAGGTGCCTGTTGAAACACGTCTTGTGCTTCTCCCTGCAGTGTTTCGCTGCTCAGCTGGAGGCAGGATCCTGAACTCAGGCAACCTCTACTCTGATGATCTCTCTGCAGTTCCTCTATTGCAGCTGTTTTTCATGACTAGGAAGTGTTGTAGAGAGTACAGCTTAGAAAATTACATTAAACTTAACAGTAATTGCTGTATTTTGCATTTTTAGGGTCCCCCAGGAACAGGTAAAACCACCAGTATCCTCTGCTTGGCTCGTGCTCTGCTTGGTCCTGCATTAAAGGATGCTGTTTTGGAGCTGAATGCCTCAAATGACAGGTGAGAATGAATAAACCTCATCAACCTTGAAATGAAAAAGCGAGTATCTGTTTTTATTTTTAGTTCAAGTCAGGCCAGTGTGATAGGCAGAATGATGTATTAGAGCCTCTAGTACTTATTTTAATGCAGCTTTTCCAACTAAAAGTTAGGCAAACTTTGGTCTCCACCTGTCAATATAGATACTGCCTCTTAATGTTTTATAAACCTGATAGTTTCATACACAAAAATATAAACTGTTAGAGTGCAGAGTCAGTATTGGTACTGTTATCTTGAACTTCTAATCTTGAACTTCTTTTCTTGAACTTGAGCTAATCTTCCTACATTCATTAAAAGCGAGAAAGTTGTTTTTAACAGAACTATTCAGTGCTTAAGGAAAAAAAGTGAAGTGATAGAAGATAGCACTGTAAGCCCAGTTGGGAATTGAAATGTAGGGTAAGGGCATTATGTGTGTAGAGGACACTGACTCTGCTTCAAGGATCAGGGACTAAGGGCTGATTGTATTTCCCAAGTTCTGTAGCAGACCCATCTGGAAGCATTCTGAGGACACTTCCTGCAGAGTTGTTTATGAGTATGATATATTTTATCTGCCTTTGTTAATATCAGCTATAGTGGAGCTATAGATTCATGGCATTCATTTTCTAAACAGAACAAAAAGTAAAATATTTTCTTAAAATAATTTCTTGTTCATTGGAACTCAAAGAAAGCACCTGAGTTGGTCTAAAATGCTGTAGTCTATCCAGCTGCTTTTCTTAGACTCTTCTGAATTATAGCCGAGTCTATGGATGTAGCTGTGCAAAGCACTGGCAAAATAGCAAAACAGTCTGAAATGCTTCTGCCTTTGCTCCTTTATTATCCTCTGCCATTGCAGGATTGGAAATGAGGTTAATGAGATAATATATAGATAGACACTGTTAAATTATTTTTTCAAAATCTCCAAAAAGGAGGAATATTAGTATTTAAATCTGCATCAGTCTGGCAGCCTGGCTTAGAGCTTCATCTATACTGGCAGAGCTCAGTGGGCAGGAACAAACAGTAGGAGAGGAGAGAGCTCAGGAACTCTTCAGCCACCGTGGCTGCTGAATAAAATGTATTCTGTAATTTCACCCAGCTGATCACGAATCATTCGCATTATTGTTCCAGAGGCATCGATGTTGTGAGAAACAAAATCAAAATGTTTGCCCAGCAAAAGGTCACACTTCCAAAAGGTCGCCATAAAATAATCATCCTTGATGAAGCAGACAGGTATGTTGGTTTTTCTTAACCTCAGCTGCTATGTGAAATGTATCTGTCCTGTCTGTGGAGCTGTCTTGGCAGTCTTAGCTGTTTCCATCAGGCTATCAAAAAGAATTTGTTATGAAATCAATATGCATTGAACAGTGTTCTTGTGAGAGTACTCATATCAAGTAGAGATTATTGCTTTGAAGGAGATGCTGAGTATTGGGGTGAAACACGTGGTTTAGCTGCATGTGAAGTGGCATGTTCCAGTTTACTCATTCTTTCTCTTTGGTCTGGCTTATGTAGGCAGTTTCACTGGATGAAAACAGGACATTCTCCTTCATCTTTGTATAACTGGTACTCCTAGAATCATAGAATCATAGAATCATAAAATGATTAGGGTTAGAAGCGACTCCCAGAGGTCATCCAGTCCAACCCCCCTGCAAGAAGCAGGGACACCCCCAACTAGATCAGGTTGCTCAGGGCCTCATCCAACCTGGCCTTGAACTTCTCCAGGGCCAGGGGCATCCACCACCTCCCTGGGCAACCTGTTCAGTAGTAGAGAGTTCTAGAGAGTAGTAGTTCAGAGTAGAAGTACTCTTCAGAGTATGAATGGTTTATTTTTTTGCATTAGTTTTATGGAGATCTCAGTGACTACCTGCATTACAGGGGATTTGCTCATGTGACTAGGAAAAGCTGCTTAATTAATCCAACCAGAATATCAAAGAATTTACAAAGGCCTGTTTAATATCTGTTAACTCTTCAGCTCATATCAAAATAGCTATTAGGCTGCAGCCAGCAAAGGGTAAAATCTGTCCTAACTCTTTTCTACCCCAGCATGACAGATGGAGCACAGCAAGCATTGAGAAGAACAATGGAAATTTATTCCAAAACAACGCGCTTCGCGCTCGCATGCAACGCCTCCGACAAAATCATAGGTAAAGGGCTGCTAGGCCCTGGGAGTTTCTGTCATATGTTCTCCATGCTGTTGGCTAACTTCCAAGGCAGTTTTCAGAAATACCTTGGGCCTGCTTGTTGCAGGAAACCATAATACTTTGCAAAATCAAACCACTTGTACATCCAGCTCACAAAGAATTGTGTAGCTGGTGAAACCTCTGAACAGCTGGTTTTGGTGGACAGTGGTACACATGCCTGTGGAAGCAGATTTCTCATTCTTAGGGATTAATCTCCATCCAATTCTGCTACAGCTTAAGGTGCTCAGTATATTGTATAATGTGTATCAAACCCCTTTTGTTGTCCTGATTTCTGAAACATAGAAGTTTGCCTATAGGCCAACTCATTGTAGACCTCTAGACTTTTCTTGTTTAGCAATGATAAACATAGACATTCACAAAACCAGGAGAACAGGAGAAGCTGAGCTTCATAAGTATTTGCACATAGCTGAGAAAACTCAAGTAGCACATTTGGGCTCAAACAAAGTACTATATGTATTTTATATGTTTATGGAGATATTAATATTCTGCCTGGAGCTGACATGTTATCATTCTTTAAAATAAGTAAGAAACAGTTATTTCTTCCAAAATGAAAACACATATTTGGGTGGGTTGGGTTTTTTTTGAGAAAAGAGGGAAAGGCTAATCACGTATCTCTGCCCTTAGAACCTATTCAGTCCCGGTGTGCAGTGCTCCGTTACACCAAGCTGACAGATTCACAAATCCTTGCAAGGCTAATGAAAATTGTTGAGAAAGAGGATGTGCCATACACAGATGATGGACTGGAAGCCATTATTTTCACAGCCCAAGGAGATATGAGACAGGTAAAAGAAGAAAGGCAATGGAAGAAAGGCTTCTGTTTAAAGCAGAAAACCCTTTGATTTCTGGCTCTTGTGGGTTTATCTATGGAGAGGTGAAGAAAAGGAGATGTGACCTGTGGCACAGGAGTAACTAAACTGTTTGGTTTTGTGAGGTGTTAAGTTGGATCTACTCATTAAAAGTGAACTGGTGGGAACTGGATACCAAATTCATGGGAGGAAACAAAGTCTGCATACATTTGTAGTTTACTCCATTGCTTAATTGAAAACTGCTGGTTTGGCATAATTTTTGGAAATCTGTATTTCATCCTGAGGAGGAGAGTGAGAAGCAGAGCACTTCAGAAAATAAATTAAGGCTTATTTTTTCTTTGCAGGCATTAAACAACTTACAGTCCACTTACTCTGGATTTGGCTTTATAAACAGTGAAAACGTCTTTAAGGTTAGTAATAGTGTAAAAAAGTTGGGCTAGAAGCTTAGCAGTGCATCTGTGTGAGACTTTTGGTCAGATAGTGCAGGCTCTGAAAGTGCTTGGCCAGTTTGCAGACTGTATGTAGCAATTACAGCATTAGGCTGTAAAAACATGTATGTGCCTTTTGAAAAGGGAGAGCGTGCCAGCAGTCAGGCCCTAATGTCCCTAAAGTCTGGGACTTTGTGGCTTCCCAGCTCTTCAGAGCTCACAAATTGCATAACTGCTGGGAAATTTCACAGTGATAAATTGTGTGTCTGTCACTTGGGTGTTCTCACTACGTGCTCTGGAGTCTGCCATGGCTGGATAGCTCTGTTATCAGGAAAGTCCTATTACTTAAAATTTAATCTGTCATAGAATGTGTCTGATTGAGTACCTCAGCAGTATAGAAGCTCTGTGAAAACACCAGGGCTTTAATGCTGAGTCTTCTGATACTTTGATGTGTAATATATCTCTTTGCCATAGGTATGTGATGAGCCTCATCCTCTGCTTGTGAAAGAGATGATACAACACTGCATAAACGCAAATATTGATGAAGCGTACAAGGTTGGTTTTCATGGGTTGTGTCTGTAGACAAACATTTCTTAACAAAATTCTTGTTCCTTTTGAAGAATTCACAGTGTGTGTTGCTTTTTAAGGTAAGGGCAATGCCATGCAGATGAGTTGAATTAAATCCTTTTTAGGTTGGGTTTGTTCAGGTGAATAAGGCAACAAACAAATTGTGTTGGAATTATTTGCTAAACAATTAAAGTTAAATCATTTGATAAATAGTACATGCAGTTCCTGTAGTTATATACAGCTGTTCAAAAATGAATACTCTTGACTCCCCTGATAAAGTTTGGAGATAAATGAGGGATTATTCTTGCCTGCACAGATCCTTGCCCACCTGTGGCGACTCGGATACTCTCCAGAAGATGTGATTGGCAACATCTTCCGTGTGTGTAAAACCTTTCAAATGCCAGAATATCTGAAACTGGAATTTATCAAGGTTAGTTCTATCCTAGCTCCTGGTGGGGGTCTTTTGGGCCTTTTTTTAAGAGGATGTGATCCCTCACACAGGGGCAGCCTCAGGGGTTCCTGCTTGAGATTTGCTGTGTATTAGTGCAAAAACATGCTTCTTAATTTCTTGTTACTGCTTTCTTTCCCATCATTGCTTTGTCAGTAAGAATGGTGTCTTGAAGCTTAAAGTTTGACCACCTGTAGAAATGCCAGAAGTCCCTGGACTGATCAACTAGAATTAAATAGCAAACATAACGCTGGCTATAAACACATTATTTACATCAAAGCCTCAATTAACTCTTTGAGAACTTTCTTCAGGCACATACTTCCAAGAGGTAGTAAAATATTAAGTCATTTGAAGAGCCAGTTGACAAAAGTTAAACTGGTATAATGGAATCACTCTTGAGGTGTAGAACCCGTCCTCACGTACGTGCACCTTACTGCTTACAGAGGAAGTGGGAAAACACAGGTTTTGATTCTTAAAAAAGAAGAAAAGGTGGCTTTCTGGTTGGTCTCTTAACTTCAAGTGATTGTGAAGTTGGTCTCTTAGCAGGGAGGGAGATGTTGTATTTAGTCACTGGTCATGCTACATGCAGGCTGGGGGAGAAACCAGGAGGCTTTACGATGTCTGTATCACCAGGAAATCGGGTACACTCATATGAAGATAGCAGAAGGGGTGAACTCACTTCTCCAAATGGCTGGACTGCTGGCCAGGCTGTGTCAGAAGACTGCAGCCCCTGCAGCAAGCTAGATGCTTCCCTGAGGAGAAGCCCATGTTCTGGGAGGCGAAGGTCGAGCACGCAAGGTCAGCAGCATGGTGTTCGCCCTGAATTCTGCCCGTTCCTTTGGATTTGCAGAAGAATAACCAAGTCCTATTGTAAGAATCTTTTGTACCTTTTTTTTTTTTTAGACCAATAAAGCTTTAAAATGTAGTTTAACCCAAGAATGCTCTCTTGTTGTGTAACCCAGGTAGAAGAGAGGACAGTCCAGAGCAAGGTCTGTCTGAGTTCACTCAACAAAACTGCTTTGTCAGCGGTACTGAGACCTGATGGCAGGAAAAACAAAAACTGAATCCCATTGTTAGTGACTACACTTCAATCCTGGCCATGAGGGGTGGTCTTACTGAGACCAAGAAGGAAGAATTTTTGCACAAAATAAGACAATTTATTAAGGCTATTTATTTTGGATGGTTCCTTTAAAAAAAAAAATAAAATTGCCAAATTCTGGAATACTCTGCATTTGAGTTCCCTTTTCAGTTCTGGCTTGTCCAGGTTAGGTAATGTCGTTTCACAGTAGTTTCAGCATGCCAGAAAGCTACAGCATCATGTCTTCCTGTCTGCTGAGCTTTGGAAACCACCTTGCCAGTGCAGCTGAGCAATAAAGTGTGAAATGCAGAGTGAAAGCAGATCTAAATTGAATTTGACCACCTCCATATTGGCTGTGAGATAATGTATCTCCAGGCAGAGCTACCTTGATATAATTACACCCTGATCACAGCAGGCAAATGAAGCTTGGTAGAGGTATGAGTCTCCAGTGCCTGCACTTCCCCCTGTCCCAGGTAACGGATGTCACACACAGAAGTGTGTTCTTCCTTCTCTAGGTGTTTGTCAAACCGTTTTCCCAGCCAGTGAATTGTTGCTACTAGCACAAACCCTGTTTAATATCCCACTAAGAACTTTGTATTAAGGGGCTTTAGCTGCTGAGCTCTCTCTATGGACACAGTGTCACTGCTTCTGTCCCCAAAAGCTTAAATAAAGCACGAGTAAAAGTCAGGTAATTCTGCTTTGGCTGTGTATCACAGCCAGCCTGCTCTGGCTCTGCTGTCTGGTTAAACATGTCACCTGTGAACAGGGAAGGAGGGGGAGCTAGGGCAGTGGTGCCATCAAAGAGCACACAAGGACATCAAAGAGCACCAGTGACTAGGAGGAGGGAGAAGGCCAGTCCTTACCCCACCTGGTCTACCTACCTGTGCATCATCTGCTCTGCTGTGCTGGGATCAGCAGAGGGGTGGGAAAGGAGGGTCACAGCTCCTGTTCCTGCCTGGTGTAAGTCATGTTCTTCACTGTATTTAGTAGCTGCTTGTTGGATCCGGTCTGGAGCAGATTCTTTTCTGAGCTAATTCTCTACAGCACTGTGGGGGAGTCTTAATCACATGCACTTCTCCTATGAGGAGGAACAGAATCTATCCAAGAGGCCACCAGTGAAGTCAGCTCTACCAGCAGTGTCTGCTCAGGCTCTGAGTGCAGAGCTTCCCGGCCGCTAGCCAGGGCTCCCCAGCTCCGCTCCCCAGCCGCACCGCCGGTGCCAGAACTACTTCACCTACTGCATCTCAGATTGAAAACAGGAAGTGAACTGCTCACCCGGCTGCCTACCTAACGTGAGGAAGGAGATACATGGACTCAGGGCAGGTGACATTTCTCCTTGTGCTATCTGCAGACAGCACAGGATCTGGCTGTTTTGGATGAGCACCAGAAATCCTTGTGCACCTGAAGTCGAGCGCTGAAAGGACAGGGCAGTGTGTCAGCAACACACTCACCTGTACGTGCTCCCTCGTTGTAAAGAAAAAAGGTAACATGTTTGTAAGTGACAAAAGTTCCTATAATAGTCTGTGGATGTTTTCCAGTGTCATGAGATCACTGTCTGTAAAGTACTTCAGGAGCTGGACAAAGCTGGGTGCAGAGGTACCACTCTCCAGCAGGCTGCAAGGGGAGGGTTGCTCAGACGCCCAGTAGAGGTGGGAAGATCCTTCACAATCCTTCCTGCCACCCTGCTTTGGCTCCACGCCTCTCAAACTCAGATTTTGGCAGTGGAGGAGCCTTAGACCAGGGAAATAGAAGTGGTATAACCCTCCTCCCTGCTGAGTGAGGGGAGCAGTAGATCCTCTGTTCTAGTCTAGGCTGCTCCTCCCCTAACAGAGACAGCTTTTGTGATCAGGCTGGTGTCTCTTTATGGCTGTGCCAAGGGTCATTCACTCATGCCTTATGCTCATCATCTCATGGCTCTGCTCAGCTCCAAGATGGAACCCTACTAGGTGTAACATCACTGCACACCACTGAAAAAGGAGCTTGTCCTTCAGCCCAACAACAAAAAAGCACAGCCTGTGGCCCTTTGCAGAAAACAGGGACTTCTTCAGGGCCCAGTACAAACCAAAGGCATCTCCTTGTTTCTTCACATGTCAGGGAGCCTGCGCAGAGCTGGCGTGGGCTGTGGGCTGTGGGCTGTGGCTGTCACTGTGCTCCAGGCTCACTGGTGTCCCCACCTGCACAAACCTTTTGCAGAGACTAAACATCAGGAAACAGAGGGTGGGAGGAGATGCTGGGGCAAGACGAAAGCGACCACAGCTCCCTGTGTGTGCACATCCCTGATGTGCACTAGATACTCTCTCTTGTACAAGGTCTGTGGAAGCATTTATAGGAGCTACAAGTACATCTTCTCCTGAGTCACACTCCAAAGCACCTGCCTGCTGTTTCAACCACACAGACTCTGGCCACCCATGGCCTCAGCAATTCTGCTAAAAATACAGCCAAGTCACTTGTCACAGGAAGCACCTGACATCCCCTTCTCCCACTCCAGGGCTTGCTCACCCTCAGCTTCACTTCTCTGCTCACTCTTACCGGTCCTGGAGACATGCACATGGGCTGTGTCCCTTCTTGCAGCACCGTTTTCTGGACTAATCCTGAAGAAGTTGGCTTTCAAGGAGCTACATTTTCTCCCCATCACATCCCGCACACTGTCCTGCGTCACCTCGTACTCTCCCACCTCAGGCTGTCTCACCCCACCACACAGACGTCACCTGCCTCATAGCAAACCGTAACAAAACACCTCAGTTTCTTTGGAGGCTGTTTGATTTTAATAAATAAGTGGTACAGCAGTGCTGAGTGGAGCATCAGGGCTCAAGACACAAGGGTTACAGTGTGGGGCTGGCATTCCTGTGGCGACAGTGAAAGACTGGTGCAGTTTCCCAGGCCGGCAGCTGCAGCTCAGACCTTCTCAGTTGTTGCAGCATCTTTGTATCATTATGAAATGGATACCAAACCCCATGGAGAACTTCCATGGGCAGACACTGTGAATGACAGGCTGTGGATAGAGCAAGGGTTTAATCCTCTCCAGGCTTTAGCTTTTATGACTGGTATCGCTTTTAGCTCTGGAGAACCACTGCTGTTGTAAAAGCAACCTCTGCCTCCCCGGTCCCTCTCCTGTCAGAAACTGCTTCTGTAGGAGAGCACAGGAACCAACTCAGAACATAATCCCCGTGTCTTAATACCATCATGCATGAGTCACCCTGACAAATTAAGTAGCTGGCTGCATTACTGCTCAGCAATTTAAAGATTCATTTCACGCTCGACAGGAGAAGCCATTGCACAGACTGGCCATCCTCCCTCAAGTAGACATGCAGGGAAACGAGATGGGGTAACGAGCTCGTGGCTTGCCCATGGTCACTGCTGGGCTGAGTGCTGTCTCCAGCTGCAGGTTTGCAGTTGGACTTTTTCTGTGGGACTTCAAGTGGAGCACTTCTTCCATCCAGTGGCATCCCTTCTGTGTGATCTTGGGCACGGTTTGGAGAAGAGATTTCACTGAGGGATCAAAGTCTCACCCTTCCCTGTGTGTGTACTGCCTGGGTGTGCTGGTACAGCTCAGCGCGGGCCTTCTTCAGACTTTGCGCAGAGTTCTTGAAAGAAGGAGAAAAAAGAAGTAACAGTGAGTTCACTGATTTAATTCCTGCTTTCAACATCTTAACTCTGCTGCCCATTACATTTTCTTTCCAGGGACAAATAGCAAGGTGCCCTACCAAGCATCCACATCTACACAGAAGGCCCAGCCTTGGTCCTGAGCAGACCAGGACCCAGTCTGGACCCACGGTGCCCATTTCTGACCTCACCCAGAGTGCATGGGCAATTGTAATTTATGTGCCAGGAGCTATTTAACACACACAGCCATGACAGTGTTTTTTGCTAAATCTTATGATTGGAGGATTCCCCCGAAAACCTGTGCCACCAGGGCTTCACAGGACAGCGATTCCTCCCTCTTCTGCCTTCCCAGCATCATTTATCACTTTGGGACGTGGATTTATGGCAGTCCCCATGCTGCTTTGATCATTGCTCTCCACCAAATTAGGTGAAGTTGCTACAGAAGCTTTGCTAAACATTTTGGGCATCTCTCAGCCCAACTGTTCCTCTCCCAGCTCTGAACGAGGTGAGCACTCTCCAGTCACAGAGCAATCTGGTGTGCCCAGCGCCATGGAGCCACTGTCAGAGCAAAAAGCAGGGGCACACTGTGACTAACACAGAAATGCAATCCCCTCCTCCTCCAAATCTCTCTGTGAAAGAGGAATAAATGCAGGATTGCTTATAAAAGTTGCCACTATAGATCTTTTCACTTTTTATTGGGTAATCTGGTTTCCCTCCTCCAGATACCTAGCTAACACCAAGCCTGGCTATTCCATAAACACTTTCCAAGAAGAAGTTTCTCTGAACATTCCTCCCCACCCCCAACTTCCTCCCCAATCCCATTTGAATCAGCCCAGTTCTGCAATTCTTGGTTTCCTCCAGCTCAAGCTGACAGAGATGCCTGGCAGTGAGGTACCACTGTGGCAGTTTTCTTGGGAAGGGGCTCTTGTGTTCAGCTGCATCCCAGCAGAGGCTGGTGTTGGGCTGTGGGGAGCAGAGGGTGCCCGTGGGCAGGCTGAGCTGTATGTCCTGCCAGCCAGACCAACATGTGTGGGCTGATGGGAAGCACCTTGGGTGTCATGGGTGACATACACCAAATCCTTGACAAAAAAAAGCTCAACCTGCCTTTGGTGCAACTTCCCCTCCAGCACAGTCTTTGTCAACACAAGCTAATACTGATGGGACAGGCTGGGGTTGAGTGGGGTGATTGTGCTCTTGCACAGGTCTTAAATCACAGAATCACAGAATATCAGGAGCTGTAAGAGACCTCGAGAGACCATCCAGTCCACCCCCCATGCCTGAGCAGGATCATCTAGAGTAGATCACATAGGAACACGTCCAGATTGGTCTTGAATGTCTCCAGAGAAGGAGACTCCACAACCTCTCTGGGCAGCCTGTTCGAGTGCTCTGTCACCCTCACAGGGAAAAAGTTCCTCCTTATATTAAGATGGAACTTTCTATGTTCCAGTTTGGAACCATTTCCCCTTGTTCTATCACTGTCCATCACTGAGAAGAACCTGGATCCACCCTCCTGACACTCACCCTTTACATATTTATAAACATTAATGGGGTCACCCCTCAGTCTCCTCCAAACTGAAGCGCCCCAGCTCCCTCAGCCTGTCCTCAGAAGGAAGATGTTCCACTCCCTTCATCATCTTAGTTGCCCTGTGCTGGGCTCTCTCGATCTCTATGTCCCTCTGGAACTTCAGAAAGGTCTGAGTTTGGGGGTCTGCTCACCCCTGGCGCCCAAGGTTTGGGGGCCCTAAAACCCTGTAACAGGAGCTGCCAGCACGTGGCACGATCCTGCTGGGATCCTGACAAGGAGAGGGATACTGGTCCCAGTCCCTCTCCCAACTCCACCCTCTCTAATGAGCATGTGGAGACACCACAGAGCTGCACATCAGCACATCAGCGCTCGGTTCTCCCCTTTCCTAGCGACACGTGTACACTCAGCTGCTGAGAATCGTCTCCCCAAAGCCTCGAGAGCCCACCCTGAGCCACAGCAGCTAACACAGAGCCACCACCATGCTGGGCACATCCAGGGCTGCTTTTCTCCCAGGCTTTCCCATGCCCTCACAGCCACTGTCTCACCCCCTCGGTCAGTGCCGTGCAGCCTCCCCGCAGGTCTCTGCAGATGCCTTTTACACCAACTGCCTGCAGTAATCTGGTTTATTTTATCATCAGCATCGGGTTGGTGCTGATAAGGGGGCAGGATATGTGGTTGAGGTACAGCAAGCAGGACTGGGCTGAGCCCAGGGAATCCCTCACTCTGCTCAGCCTCCGAGCTGCACAGACTGGGGGGGGGTTGGGGGTTCCTGTCTGCAGCACGCAGCAGTGCCGCCCAAAGNAGCAGTGCCGCCCAAAGCTGCTTTGAGGTGGTTTTGAGTTCCTGTTGGAGGAGGGCAGCGCTGGGGTTGGGACATGGCCTTTGACAAACGTGTCTCTGTGGTCACTGTTAGTCAGGCTGGCATCAGCCAGTGATGTGCCATGGCACAGGCTGCTCCCACTCCTGGCACTGCCCTCCTGGGCTGCTGGGCACTGACTGGTCCTGCCAGCAAGGGGCAAAGCTCCAACTGAGCTCTCTTCTGTATAAACCACAGCCCACCCACCCCTAAATAAATGCTGTCTGCTCTCTCTTTACCTTTCCTTTGGCAGAGGGGTAGGGGCCGTGTTGACGTAGTCTGGCTCATCGTCCGGGCTGTCTGTCTGCAGCGCTGTGAGTGAGCAGGGGAAGCACTGATCAGCAAGAGGGTGGATCTAGAGACACATACACACACACACACACACACACACACACTCTCTCTCTCTCTCTCTGTCCTGACAGTATTTAGCCTTGAGTGACAACATGTTTTTGCTCCTGAGCTAAGAGATCTCAGATCCCAGCATCAGGGTGTCCTTGAAGGGGCTTCAGAACAGTCACAGCAAATTTGCAACCGCCCTGGGAGCAGCAGCGATCTTAGATGGCTTTTCAAAGCCAAAAGAGACAGGCTCAGATTTAATCTAGGGAGTGCACAAACAGGATAACAAGAATCAGTTTGCTTAGGCAGAGACAAGAAGCTCTTCAGTGTATACACACACCCTCGCCGCTATCTCCCAGGCCAGGCTGCCGCCTGTGCTTCACAGGAAGCCACACACCAGACTAAACCGTGTTTGAAGGTGGCTTCTGAAGCACGGCCCCGATGCCTGCAGGAGAGCCACGGGCCAGCCCGTGTGCTGTGCAATTCTGTGTCAGGGGGGGACTACAAGGCCGAGCTCACACCAGGGCAACCCCAAAACCTAAGAGGATACAGGGCACGAAGGGCGGCATCGCTCCGCAGCGTCCCGCCGTCGGGGTTTAGGCACAGCCACCTCTGTGGTGGCCTTTCAACTGCTTGAACCACCACGTCCCAGCAGAGCAGCATGTGATGACAAGGGATTACAACGTGCATGTTGCCTTCAGCGTTTGTCACAAACAACTTGGGGGGGGGGAAATAACTCAAGGCGGGGGCGCTGGCTGCGCTGCCCTGAGCACGGTCTATACTGGGCTCGTGTGAGCAGCACCGTGCCCCAGCCCCGGCCCTAAGGAATAAACAAGAGCTGAGAACAAACCTTCCTCTTGCTGGAGTTCCCATATGTGCACCACCGCGCTGTTCTCGTAGTCAGACGCATCGTCAGTGACTAAGAGAGGTTTGGAGAGGATGATGCTGAACAAGTGGACTAAAAATGGACCTTTGTGAACCGCCCCCACCCCCCCTGCGCCTGAGTTTCCAGTGGCTGCTGTCCTGCCGCAGGTCTGCTGAGGCTGCCTCATCGCTTTCTCAGCCCTGACCATGTGTCTGGGGATCTGCGGGAAAAACTGGGATCAGGCTGGTCTCTGCTCCTCCTGCCACCTCTAATTGCTCTGTAAAAGCCAGGCAGGAGCAGGGCAGGCTCCAGGAGTGCACAGGTATTGTGTTAATTCCCTGAAGGAAACCAGCCTGGCTTCCCATTTTGATTGCAACATTCCAGGATGGAGGCTGGAAGCCCTCAAGTAGACATTGTGGTCCAAGCTCATCCTCCAGCAGCTCCCTGGCTGCAGCCCTCTTGGGCTGGACATGGTGAGAAGCCCAAGCTGGGGGCTAAACCCTCCATCACTGTAACACTAAAAGCCTAGAGGAGCAATGCAGACCCCAAAGCTCCCAGCTTGCTGCACAAGCCTCCAAGTGAAAGGGATCAGCTTGGATCTGAGCTCTCAGCCGGCCAGGTGTCATTTTCCTGCAGAAAGGGGAATCATCCCAGGTCTCTGTGCCTGTGACAGACCCTGCACCCTCCTCTGCCAGGGCAGAGCTGATGGGAAGGGCCGTGCCCACCAGTGAGGGGGTTTCCCTCAGCTGAGCAGTCACCATCCCTCTCAGATACCTCTGTGTGACACGCACCAACCACAGCAGCCCACACGTACCCAGATCGGAGCCACGAGACCCTCCAATGATGACGTTCTGGTAGGAATGGGAATCCTCCTCTTTCTCTGGCAGGGAGAAGAAGGTTGGGGGACAAAGGTCTTAAGGAGCACAGGTGACAGGAAAGGTCCCTCAGCACCAGCAGAAGAGGGCTGTTTCCCACAGCCAAATGCACATTAGCAAAACAATCATTACACTTCATAAGATCCCCAGATCTCTGCCCCATGGCACCACCATCACCGAGCACTGGTGAAGCCCCTCTGGCCACAGCACCGCCCATGGAGCCCCCCCTCCAAGGGTGAGGGACCAAATATGGGCCCAGGGCACCATGACTTTCCAAGGTCAATGGGGGAGGGCTGGCTTTGGCAAGGGGGGAATCCCCCAGCCCAGGGTGGCAGTTGGGAGGGGGATTTTCCTCTCCACAAGTGTTAAGCTTGTGACTGCGGTGCCTTCTTGGGCTCAGCCTCAGTTTCTGCAAAGGCACCGAGCCCCAGACCGAGCATGTAAAATCTAACAGCATCTAGAATCAAAAAACAATTGAAAATTTAACAACACCCCAAGCTCTTTGTTCTGTTGTAATTTCAACATTTTTTTTTTGTTTTGCAAACAAGATTTTTTTTCTCTTTTTAAAAACCATTTTTTTCTTTCCCTCCTCCCAGTCTCTGCACATAAAAAAAATTAGGATTCACATTTTGAAATTAATTTTTCAATAAAAATAGATTGATGGCTGAGTCAGTGCAGAAAAATGCTGAGCACCCAGGGAGGTGAAAACCTTTCTTCAATGTGATATTTGCCTTGAAAAGATGTGTTTGAACGGAGCAGTGTGTTTCATCCCACCTTCTGCTAGTTTCATAAACCAAACAGACAAAATATTTGGTGACCTCCCTTTGGCAAAAAGCCTCTGGGTGAGGACGTGCCCTGTGCCACGTGTCTAGGCAGGAAGACACTCACCCAAATGACAGCAGGCTACGAGCAGGAAGGTGTCCTCGTCACCAAATGCTCCAGAGATCAAAAACTAAGAGCAAAACGCTTTGTGCAATTGGAGCCATGGGTGTGTCTGGGCTGTGATGCTCAAAGATGGACTGATTGGGGCTCGAGCATCCCTTCTGCCCCATGGCTACACCCCTTCAGGAAGTCCTGGAGCCATGGGACAGCCAGGCTGGTGTCTGGAGAAGAAACCCATCTCACTCCCATGCAGACCTTACCGTGGGGCGGCGTGAAGAAGCGGGCGCAGTTGTAGTAATCCAGAGATATGGGCTCCCTGCGGGAAGAGCAGCCACCGTGAGCTCCTCCTGCCTGGAGCAGCCCACAGCCTTCCCAGCCTGGGCTTTGAGAGAGAGACCCAGGACTGTACTGGGACCAGTACAGCTGGTCATGCTGGGGGTCAGCAACCAGCTACTCACACGTAGGCGGCGTCCCCGTGCAGACAGTCCTCTGCAGGCACAAAGGAGATGTCGTCAGCACGCCGTGTGTCGTGAAAACTCCAGTCACCACCCCAACACACAGCACGACCCACACCCCGAGTGCTGCTGTCCCCAGCAGCCAGACAGCCCCAGCACAGCCCCCAAACCCCAACACAAGCAGGGCTGGGCAAGGGGAGGCAGCCCAGGTCCATCCTGGGTCCTGAGGAAACCAGGGCTCACTCTTGAGGGACAGATCCTGCCAGCTGGCAGAGGGACTGGGACTATCCCCCCTGGTTTGGGAAGGAGAGCAATGCCCCAGGTGCTGATAATCCTCCTGGGGTGAGTGCCAGCTCATGCTGCGCTGGCAGGGGGCAGAGGGCTCACGAGCATCCCATGCCCCTCTCTGACCACTAATCAGCTCAGTG